>SNQJ01S0010658.1:0-29103 GCA_010110895.2 Picea sitchensis | reverse complement strand
AAGATAAGTGTCTAACTATGTTTTATCACATTTTATCATGTCTCTACTGTAAATGTTATCATGTTTTCCGTTGTGTATACGAATTAATATGGAATGCTATGGATTGTTTAATTATAGCAGTAATGATATGTTTTACTCTGAGTAAATGTGTTTATTTGCTTAAATGCATGGGATATATGATATCTGTATGAGCTTTGTACAAATGGTGTGTACAAATGGGTATTAGAGCGCGAGTAAGCCCAGAGTTACGAAATGGGTGTGCTATAGATTAAAAGGTATGGGAGAGAGCAACTTCGGATTTGAAATAACAGTTCATTAATAACTCGAATGATAGAACATGTTGTACATCTCGACGTTATTTAATGAAATAGATAATTTAAAGATTTGATATGTCATGTAGAGATGAGATCGAAGTCATCAAACAACTTACTTCCTATCTTTTTGGTGGTTTAATTTGCAATCATGAAACTTCATTTTCGACGATTTAGGTGCACAAAAGGATGGGCTGAATTTTTCTGAGCTCCGACGCTTTCAGTAGATAAAATAGCTTCAAATTTTGGGTTTAAGCTGCCGAAAGCTAGTGCTTTCGGTGGCTTAGAAGATCTTTTGGAGAAACACTCAACTACCGAAACCTGTGTTTTTCTTTTTTCGAAATAATAAACCCCAAACCAAAGTTTGGAAACTTTATTACAAACATAAGCTTCTTAAAAATAAACCTTTCTAAATTTTTAAAGGTATTTTTTAATGACTTCCTATCACCTAAATACACAAAACTAGCTATGTTATTCGAGGAGATAACACAACGCACACCGAATACGTCTCCTTCAAGGAATTTAAACTTCTCCTCTAAATCATATCTCTTCTTATAACATACTTTATTCACATCTCCAGTCTTTCCACAGTATTGACATGTCTTATTTCGAATTCATTGTGGTGCATCTTTCTGTGTCTATGGTTTTTGGTCGTGGTATGGAGGTTTCTGTGTAGAGGCATGAAACCGTACTCTATCTATATCTGTGTCTGTGGTTTTTGGTCGTGGTATGGAGGTTTCTATGTAGAGACATCAAAATTTGTCTAATTGTCTGTTGGATTTGGAATCACAATATTTTTATATTTCCACAGTCCTTTTCTCTTCAATAGGGTTTCCATATATGGTGCCCATACTGCATAATTTGATCTGTTCAAAACAATATGATCAATCTTCAAAGCCATTTTTTATATCTAGACAAAAACTGGCTCGTTTCAATAAGTTCCAATCAACAAACCACCGGCCTAGAGTAAACCACACAACATATTTGACTCAATAAGGTTTTCATATAACAATTTGAGGTTTTAAACCATCCAAATTTGATACCATGTTGGGGAATAAGGAGGAACACAACAAGAAACAAAAAGCACAATACTCCTGATAATCGAAGAACAACAAAAAAATTGAAGACATGTTGACGGGCGAAAATGAACGCTCGCCAACTAGAAGAGTGGATCCGGTCCGTGGTTGTCTAAATAACCCAAGCCGTTTGGGATGATCCACCTGGACGGGTTTAGCAGCTCCATTGGCCGATCTAAGTCCTATGAAAACGAAAGAAAAACTAACTAAAGAACTAATCTAAATGAAAAACAATAATTAAAGCAAACTATAAACGAATCTGAAATAAATATATACAATTTACTGTCTAATACTATAATAATTCTATGAAATTAAACGTTCAACTATCAACAGAATTAGATCTTAATCACAAATGTATAATATTTACAGATTACACATTTTACATGAAAAACTGCTAAAATCATTTGTGAGCTGTCCTGTGACAGCAAAACTGTTTTTTGATTTTATAATTTTATGAGAAAGAAATAAAATGAAAACTAACTAAGCTGGACAATTCAAATAATAATCCTAACTATAAACCTGAACTATATATATCTATATAGACTACTCAAATAACACTAATAAACTAACTTGTAATAACGCTTTCCAATATGTCCTGTGTAAAGGATCCAGTTTAGCTGTTCGATGGGAGGAAACCCACACCAGATTCTTTGCAAGCTTCTTGTAAACCAGAAGCAACAGTGCTCTTTGAATATCAATAACAGAACAAACAAGACATAAAATTGACAGCAATCTTATGATTTACAAATCATCACAGTTAGATAAACCCGTATGTGAAGATTTGTACAAAAATGATTCATTTAACGAAGAAGATAAACCTTTAATTCATTAAATTGAAACAAAGTGATTGTTGCACTTTAAAATAAGAGAGATCAGATATGGACAACATATAAACCAAATCACATCAACCTGCAATGAATCATGATAGCTAAAGTAGTCAATAATTGATTGCAATCTGATATGAAGAAAACTCGAAATAAAAGTTTGATATATTGAAAGCTAAAGCTGTTACAAGACATCAACTTTCATCCCAGTCTGTCTCATAATAAATCCATAGTATGGTTCTCCCAACAGTGATGATGGGTTCTTTACAAAAAATAACAAGTATTTAAAGACCACACGGTAAAACATCCCTGTGGGAATTATCAAAGCAAATTACAAAAAATCTGGGAATAATCTCCCAAGTCCCTATTTTTGCCTATGACTAACAACTGAAAACTATATCTAAACTACTACAACATGTCCAATTTGTCAATGAAATTCATAGGTACCTGTAAGTAGACAAGAATACAGAAGTTTAGATAATGTTTTATTGATAAAATTGACAAAAATCTAATTTTTAAGACTAGCTACAGAATCTTGCGATTCTATAGCTGGTCTAATTTGAACACAAAATCGTTTTAAAATCAATCCAAAACTTAACAGAATTATATTCGACTTATTAAACCAAATCTTTAATTACTAATTCCAAACAGAGCGAATCATTCATGCCACACCAAACCAAAACTTGTATGCAAATTGAAACAAATGAAATCGTGGTTTCTTAACTGAACCATGACAGGAATATATGCAAAATGTCAAACGTTTGTTATTACCAATTGGGAGCAGACAGAATCAATTGACAGTTGGGGGACCAACGAAATCATCTCCTTGACCAATTTCAAAATAGACTATAATCGATTTAGCCAAGTCTTTCATACAAATTCAATAGTGACAAAATATGTCAACCCGAACTTAACAGAATCCTTTTTCAAAATCAAAACTAACAGAGCCATATCAAATCTATCTTTGATACCAATCCAACTCATACAAGTAATTATGCTAATTCAAGGCACGCAACAATCGTTTTCAAATTAAATCAAACAAGAACGAATCGAACTAACTCGGGGTCGACACAATCATTATGCAATATCGTATCAATCAAAACATAGCTACACTATTTTAGCAAACAAATCTTTTATACAGGTCGAATGCAATCATAATCCAAACGAAAATATTTATTCAAAACGAAACAGAGTTGTTTCTGGTAAATCGAAGTCAACCGGATTGTTTTGAATTTATTAAAAACAAACAAAACTTAATCGAAAGCAAACCGAATCGACTACCCTGATTCAAACGTGCAAAATTGTTTCAAAAGCAAACCAAACAGAATCGAAAACAAACCAATCGTTTATACTAATATGAGAACAATAAAATCGCATTAACCAAATCATCGCTATGTCCGAGTTTAGCGAACAAATCTTATGTACATGATTCATAACGATATCATTTTTGGTAAAACGAAAATAACAGAGTCGTTTTGAATCTATTAAAAACGAACAGAACTAATTGAAGACAAAACCCAATCGGTTATATTAATTCAAACCAACTCATAAAACAAAATGGATGTTGAAATACATACCTGGGCAATAAGAAAATGCTTCGATCATGATTACTTTGAATTGACAAAGGCCGTTGTTGCCTCGACATTTATGAAGATAATTGAACCGGTGGTCTTTTGTTTTTTCTCATTGTCTTGAAGCCTGTCTCTCTCTTTTGACAGCACTATAACTCGTTCCTCTAACGATTTGATATTAGATTGCAACAGGGGAACGTCGGTGTAATAACGTTCAAGCGAGGCATTACATTGAGCACACGGTGATTGATCGGGCTTTGGCATCACGGGCGAGAGTTCTTTCAAGTTACCAGGGGTTTGATTGTGAAGCTTAATTCTCGGGTAGTTAGGGTCGTTTTTGAGGCATGGAGGTAAGTTGGAGACATAGTCATAGGTTTCCATATAGCATAGGCCATGAGAATAGGGATATTCCCCAGCTAGGAAACGCTCAATATCGGAGTCAGAGTCCTCGCTCAGCACTATTGGCTTTTGGTCGATGTTTTGCTTGGGTTTGTTCCTGGCACATCTGGATATCCATCGTGCATTTTTATTCCCTTTACTGTTGACACCAGTATCACCTCTGTCTTTCTTCCTCATAGGCTTCTTAGCGGTCTTGGTATCATCTTTAGCACCCGGGTCGACAGTAGTATCGGGTAGGTCAAGGTCGGGGCAATTCGAGGGCTTGACAGGGGGTAGAAGGATATGAAGTGGCACGGCTAGTCCAACCAGAGTCTCACTGACCACAACCTTGTCAATTTGAGCAGACTCGGGAGTGGCAAATCCATTCCTTGTCAGGAAGGCTTGCCAACTATCGCCACTAAGGCTCAAATGGTGGACGATAATGAGTTTGATCAAGCAGTGATGGAAAACGCTGCTATCAACCTTCTCACGCTTGAATATTTTGGAAATCTTGTATAGACTACGTAAAAGATAATTTGGCATATTCAGAGGGTAGCCTACAAAATTCATCAATAACCGAAGATGATACAGAAATACCAAGCCATAACGACCTTTGCAGGTCACAAACTGCTAAACAATTTCCAAAAGATCGTGCCACCTGGGTTTGAGGGTATTGAGAGGCATACCTCTATCGCAACTAACAATCTTTCTTGATGTGAATAGGAGCGACCACGACACCTCGTCTACTTTGGAGTTTTTGAACCACCTTTGCCCTGTAGCTGGTAGTCCTGTAGCTGAGCTTATGAATTCCTCATTTAGCTCGAGTTGTATCTCTCCGACCTTAGCCCTGTAACCGTCGAAGGTGAGGGTGAATTGTTGGGCAACCGAAAGGTTAAAACCCTCAAATCTCTGGATAAACACCAGCCAACCACTATTTTCCAAATCTTCACGGGCATTGTCGAATAACAGGAGTGTTTGGCTACCATTGGGCTCTATGCGCACCACGAGTGCCATAGACGAGAGAACATAGTGAGCCGGGTGAATGAGCAAGGGTTTGGTCAAGGTAAACACAGGATCTAATAGCTCACAGACTTCCTCGAAACCAGCAGAGGTGACCCGGGATAGGAGGCAAGCATTAATGCCCAAGTGTGCGAGGGTGGTGGAGCTAGATTAGCCCATGCAAAACAGTCATATCCAAATGTACAACCGACGACGCATATGGTGATTCAAATCACTATTGCAATGTGTTAAAATCAAATGACATTCAAACAATTAATGAAAACTATGGTGAGTCAACCCAAATCTTTTACACGAGCAATAGTATTTGCATGGTTTTAAAATCAAAACAATTGTTTCGGAATCAGCACCAAGGGTTCGATCATAACAAATATGTGTTGTATGGTATGATTGCACCAAGGGTCTAACCATAATGTCAATGTGTTTTCATGAAACCAATGAGCTAAGAAAATCGATGAAAGACTATAACACATCAAACCACCAATGTATTAAGGACTCAATGACACTCATTATAATATCAACACAATCTTATAAAAATTAACAACAAAAAATGTCAAATGAGTAAAAGGTTTTGGTGTCTTACCAACTGTGCGACTATAATTAAATTCGAAATGCAATGAACATATAGACAAGAGTGACCAAAATAATCCAATGACGATTTTAATGTGACTTCGAAATCGAATTTTGCACGCTTGCAGTCGTGAAAACGAGAACAAAGGCAGGTGTGAAAATGCGCAAAATAATAGTGTTGTTTCATTCAAAAATTGCGATGAAAATCAAGGGTTCCAAAACACTTGCGTAGGCAGCTTATAAAGATAGGATAAAAAATCGAAATGGCTACCAACAATGGCGACACATTGGTAGAAGCAGTTATCTCTTCCAAAAGAACAAATTCATATTATGATAATGAGAAAAAGTTCTAACTGAAAAACAACAACCAGAAAGTCGTTTAAACATCATCATTAATCAAATATTACAGCAGTGTTTAAAGGATGAAAACTGATAACAGTCTTAAGACAAGTGACCCACGATATTAAACATAAAATCCCCAATACCGTTGACAGAGCCACTGCTGCCAGCAGGCATCCATAGCCTCGACAGGGTTGCCATTTGACCCACTCTGGTATCTGTATCCTGCCAAGAAGTTTCAGATCAGAATAAAGGACATTTTAAGGTCAAGTTATCTCATATTTGCAAATTTTCGTATACCCGACATTGCTTCGCTGCCAGCGGGCTTGTTCAGTACCCCAACGAAGTTGTCTTGGCATCATGCATGCATTTACCCACTGCCAGCAGATCTGTTCAGCATCCCGGCAGGTTTACAAGCACTTCCCACAGCTCTTTTATGTTTTAATTTTTTAAATATATATGACTGAGCGGGGTGACGTTGAAAATTATGATATTTTAAACATATTTTTTACAGACCTTAACAGAATTTTTTAGAACTGTCCTTCATTAAGATCCAGAGATGGTTTATTAACAAAACCAACTTTCTAAGGCAGAGAGACATCTTCTGATTCGTTCCTTTAAGGAACAGGGACAGCGTAAAAAGATAATGGATGATCGTGACAAGCTTTACTCACAGATCGAAATCAGTTAACTTCTTTCAAACAACAATCTTTTCTCAACACAGAAGTAGATTTCAGAAGTATATAATTGATGTTTAGACAATTTTTCAGAAGTCATTTAAGTGAAAGAATTTTCTGTTTTCTTTGTCTGAACAGTTCGAAATGTAGGTAAGTGTATTTCCAAAAATAAAAAATGATAAGTGCAAGGGGAAAAATCCAAACCAAAACAGAAAAAGAAAAGCAAACAAAAGAAAAATATTTGCATAGTGTACAAGGGTTGTCATCAAGCGAAATATCTTTTCAGAGCTTGGCCATTCACCGGGTAGGTGTCAGGTTGTCCCTCTAAACTTTGTAATCGGAAAGAGCTGGGACCCAATTTCTCAGCAATTAAAAACGGTCCAAGCCATAAGTTATGAAATTTCGTGTGCTCTCCCTTTCCCTCATGCGGTTTGTCCCATTTCAAGACAAGGTCACCTACTTCGAAGTTCCTATCAGAGGAAGAGTTGGCATCAAACTAGCTTTTGACCACTAGCTTATGCTGGTCTAACTTACGTTTAGCTTGATCTCTTACCTCTTCTTGTTTCATTAAAGCGTTAATTCGGTTTTCCAAAGGGGGATAGTCTTCTTCTTGTATTTTTTGTGATAGCTGTAGTGAGGGAAGAAGAATGTGTGGTGGAAGAATTGCTTCTCTTCCATAGATGAGAAAGAAGGGAGAGTTACCTACAACAGTCTTTGGCGTCACCCTATTGGCCCATACAACATTTAACAGTGCATTATGCCAGTTTTTGTGATTCTCGGATACCGTTCTCTTGATGATTTTAATCAGATTCTTATTTGTTTATTCTGCCAATCCATTTCCCTAGGGGTAGTAGCTGGAAGAATACTTCAATTTAATTCATTTTTCTAGAGAGAATTCGCTCATCTCAAGAGACGAAAAATAAGAAGCATTATCGAATACTAAGTAGTCAGGGATACCAAAACGAGTAATAATATTTGAATTTAAAAAGGCAATTACTTGATTGGTATTCACAGTTCTTAATGTGGCAACTTCACACCACCTGGTGAAGTAATCTGTGGTTGTTATGATAAAATTATGTTGATGTGAGGATGGTGGATTGATTGGACCTATAATATCAAAGTCCCACTGCTGAAAAGGGGAGTCTACTGAAACAGACTGCAAAGGAAAGGATGGTTTTTGTATCCACCCGGATGCTTTTTGACAAATAATACACTTGCGACACAAGGAATGGGCGTCTCTAAAAAGTGTGGGCCAGTAATAACCGGCTCTCAAAACTTTATGGGCAGTGGTGTCACCACCAAAATGCCCACCAGCTTCTCCTGCATGCAATTCTAGTAAGATTTTTTCTGCTTCATCTTTCTCAAGACAGTGCATTAGAAATCCATCAAAATTTTGACGAAACAGAATACCATTAATCAAATGAAAGGAGGCATACTTTAATCTTAACACTCTTCTTTTAGTGGGATCTAGGTGATGGGGGGCTGACCCATGTTCAAGACAAAATTTGATATCGTCATACCAAGGACTAACAGAGTTTTGTGCACATCAAATTGCACTTTGATTGTGATGTCCTAGGTTTGACATATCGTTTTCTTCTTGTTGTCCTGCTGCTGAATCAACAACTAACTTGCATAACCCTTGGCCTCTCACTATCTGAGCTGGGGTAATTTCTATGTCATACTCCTGTAAGGAGGTAACCCAGTTCGCCCTTTTTTCGCCTAACTCTTTCTGCACTAACAGATTCCTGACGGCTGGGTAAGGGACAATAACTTTCGTCCTAGATTTCAAAAGATAAGACCGGAAGAGCTTGACTGCTTTGAAAACAACATAGGATTGTTGATCTACCGCTGGGTAATTAATTTATGCGCCTTTGAAAGAAGAGCTCATAAAGGAAATGGGTACGTCATTGTTTTCGACGTTCTTTTGAGTTAGGACGACAGCGTAGGAACGGTCAGAAGCAAATGTGTAGAGCGTGAAGTATTGCGAAAAGTCGGGGCTCATGAGAGAAGGAGTGTCTATTATGGCCTTTTTTATTGAATTAAACGATTGATTTTCTAAGGGTCCCCAATTATATTGTGCGTCTTTCTTAATTAAATTCTGTAAAGGTCTGACCATTTCGGAGAAACTGGGGACGAATCTCCTGACAAAGGTTATCTGGCCTAAGAAAGATTGCATAGATTTTTTGGATGAGGGAGGGGGAAGTTTCGAGATGACTTGTGTCCTTTCAGGGTCGATAATCATCCTTTTGCTTGACACAATGAATCCTAAGAGTTTACCTTGTTCTACTGCGAAGATTGATTTTTTAGGATTTAAGGAAATGTCGTATTTACGACATCGTTGTAGAACGACTCTTAAATGAGCTAGATGATCGGTTTTGTTTTTTGAAAATACAGTAACATCATCTAATTAAACTACTACAGACTGATTGATTAAGCCTCAAAAAGTGATGTCCATCGCTCTCTGGAAAGTGGCACCGGCATTAATCAATCCAAAGGGCATTTTCCTGTAAGCATAGGCGCCCCATGGAGTGCGGAAGGTAGTTTTAAGTTGGTCTGGAGGAGACATCAAGACTTGGTTGTACCCTGAGAAACCATCCAATAAGGATAGCCTCTCAGAACCAGATACCTTTTGAAGGATCTGTTCCATGGGTGGGACAGGGTAGTTGTCTTTATCAGATGCTCCATTAAGGTTTCGAAAATTGACGCAAAGTCGGATTTCCCCACTTTTCTTCCGGATAGAGACAAGGTTGGAAACCCATTGAGTGTGCCTAACTGGGAAAATTATCTTAGCATTTAGGAATTTATTCAATTCTTTTTTAACGGTCGGTTCAAGCTTAGGGTGCATTTTTCTTAATTTTTGTTGAAAGGGTAATGTTTGGGGTTTCATAGGAATGACGTGTTGTATGATATTAGGGTCAAAAGTTTTAAGGTCATCATACGTTCACGCAAAAACATCTTTAAATTCTTTAAACAATTTAATAAATGCAACTTTTTCTTGTTCAGAACACCCAACCCCTAAATTAATGCACTGTGGATTGTCATTAGTTCCTAAGTTGACTTTTTCATACAATAACGAGGAACTATTGGTTTTACAGTTGACCGATTTTTCGAATTTATCTTGAAGATCGTAAAATTTCTCTAATCTAACTACAGACTTAGGGATCGAATTTACCATGTCCGATGAAGATTCAGGAGTTCTCAGATCTGGTATTACCGTGAAATCGCGCAAATTATTGTAGTGAGTGCATTCGTTGATCACCACGCCTTGGAAGGTTTCTTCCATATGCAGGAAGTTAATGATCTGATGATCGTCGTCGAAGACTCTCCAGTTTGTGATGTTGTCGGGAATGGATGGCCTGAACAACAGTTCGACGGAGAATGCGTTCGGGGACAAGCCTTCTGTAGGAAAGAGTTTGGAAGCTACGTTAGCTAATAGATCAGCTTCAGAGTTATTCAATCTAGGAATATAATTTATATTGAAAGAAGAAAACTTATTCATTAAATTCCATACCTCGGATTGGTAGCTTTTAAGATGCAGAGACAGACAGTGGATAGAATCTCTTACCTGTCTAACCACGATTTCAGAATCGCCAAAGACAGTCAGATTTTGAATGTTCATATCTAAAGCTTTTCTAAGGCCCTGCAGTAAAGCCTCATATTCTGCTATGTTATTAGTACATACAAATTCTAGCCTACATGCAATCAAAGTTTTGTTACCTAAGGGATCAATAATAATGCAGCCTGCACCAGCTCCTTCCTTGGATTTCGACCCGTCAAAATTAAGAGACCAAATTTGATTTTTATCGGGTGCATGAGACCATTGTGTAGAAGTTGATGGCTGCACATATGCTACAATATCGGAATGTTGTTCTGGGTTGGTGATAGCCGAAGTCTTGGCCATAAAATTGTTGAAAAAGGTATCCATCCCTTGTATTTCGGGTGAGTCGGCAGAAGGTGTAAATGGTTCATTGGGATCATTCAAATCTGTGACTGTGAGCTTTAGGTAGTGTTCACGATTTACCTTTATCTTGTTGGGCTTGCCATTCTCTGGAAGCCACAGGTGAGACCAATCTGTTGCGAAATAGCCATGTAGTTGCTCCGACCAATCCCTGCTTAAAAACAGACCATACCACAACAATATCGGAATATCCACAACAATAATATCAATGACTTGATGAACTTTGGGGTTAGACGATAATATTATAAGCACATTTCTTAATTTGCCTATGACCTTAACACTAGTTTGATCAAGCTGTATAATTTTTAAAGTGGATGGTTCAACTTCAGCATTAATCTTATGACACACAGACCATGGCATCACATTGGATGACGCTCCTGAGTCTACCATACAATTGTGCACATTTCTATTAAAGATTTTGAAAGTTAACAAAAATGGAGGTACATTCCTGCGAGTACTAAGTGTGGAAGCTTGTGGTTTTTTACTCACGGTTTCTAAAGATAATTTATCTACATTTGTTACATTATTTACAGGAAGGCTTCATTTATCGTGAGGATCAGGAATATTCTTGGCGGAAGTCTTCTGAGGAACTTTGTTCTGTACAACCTTGTTACTGCTTGAATTACCATTTTTGTTATTCTCTGCAATATTCTGTAACATTTTTTGTAGCAGAAATGGAAATTTTAATAACTCATAAACAAAAATGTTAGCCCTTAACTTTTTAAGATCTTCAACTAAATCATAATCTAAGTTGGGGTTTACATGACTCTGTTTAGTCTCAACCGGTTTGGATTGCTTTGGGGGCAAAGTCGTAGTGTTTTCGGAAGAAGGTTTGTTTGTTGTCTTACTCCTAGTATTGTAGGGATGTATTGTCTCGAAGTTAGCTTGAAAGATTCTATCCGAGAAGTGTCCAAAAATGTTCAGAGAAGATTGCTCTTCTTCTTGAACTATCTCTTGTTCAACAACCTCCTCAGGAATCTCAGGAGGCATCAAGTTATCCTGGGCTTATAGAATGGTTTGAAGGGAAAATTGCAAACATTCTAGGTTCAGGCGCCCGGTATTTGGATTAGGTCGGTTGGTGGGAAAAGGCTTCCGGAACGAGGGTTTGTAATGCCCTTTGCTCGAAGAAGCTTCTTCGGCTGTCCTTTTCAAATCTATAACTTGATTTGACATTTTTTGAACGACTTTCGTTAAGTTTTCTAAATCTGAGCTTTCAGGTTGTGCTTTGTTTTGAGAAGGTCTAGGGAGGATCTCGATCTTCTTTTTGGAAGATGAACTAGTCTCTGGTTCGTTGCTAGTAGTGTCTTTTAAACTAAGTATGTCTTTTTCAATCTAGCTAGCCTCTTTGAAGGCCTCTAACAACGTAGCTTTCTTCGATCATTTTACCCAAATGGCTATACTTTGATGCAAGGCTTTAGTATAGTATGCTATGATAAGATTCTCGGCAGGCATGGAATCTGTAGGGATTCGGTTCTTAAGTGTTAAGAATCTTTGGTTAAAGTCTTTAATTTTCTCTTTTGGGTTCATTTTTAAGCTAGAATGCTTCATAACTAGAACTTCTGGAAACTTATCGTCTCCGAAATTTTCCAGAAAGCAAGATTCGAACTTCTCCCAAAACACGATGGTATGGGGTTGTTGGGAAAAGTACCATGTAGAGGCATTTCCCTTGAAAGTATAGGGGAACAACCTATAGACTATGTCTTCATGCTCAACATTACGGAGTCTAATGGCTAAGATAAACTTTTTAATGTGGTCTTCAGCAATCTGTTTAGAGTCAGGGTCAAACTTGGGAAGCCACTTCTCTGGATGTTTGGGTAAGGGATACTGAGCCCCAAGTAAGGCTACTGCATCCTGGTCGATCCAAGGTCTGGCATGATTGTTCTAGTTGGCCATTGGTGTAGGCGGTGTAGAAGGCTGAGAAGGGGAACTACCTTCGTGAGAAGAGTCTTCTCCAGAAGAAGAAGGAGATGATGGAGGTGGTGAAGGTGGTAATCCAGATCCTCTTGCAGCAGGAGTGAGGATTGGATCTGTAGGGTTTAAAGTGAGGTTAGTGCCTCCAAGTTGTTCTCTGATGTCAGAGAAGTCTAAAGGTTGGTCCAAAGGCCGATTTGGTTGCCTCAAACGGGAGAAGGCACTATGTGTTCTCAAGAGAGATTGTTGAACAATCTCTTGTACGTCACCACCTGTAGGATTTGGAGTTACTGGTTAAACTGTGATCCGCAGATCTTCGTTTGATGTGCTTTCTATTTGAGGGACGATGTTGTCTTTTGAATCACTTCTTGTCACTATAGGTGAGCGGTTAGGTGGTGGAGGAGTCTTACGACCGCCTCGTGCCATTAATAAATTTCAGGCCCTCCTTCTAGCGCCATTTGTTGATGGGCGAAAATGAACGTTCGCCAAATGGAAGAGTGGATCCGGTCCGGGGTTGTCTAAATAACCCAAGCCGTTTGGGATGATCCACCCTGACGAGTTTAGCGGCTCCGTTGGCCGATCTAAGTCCTAGGAAAACGAAAGAAAAACTAACTACAGAACTAATCTAAATGAAAAACAATAATTAAAGAAAACTATAAATGAATCTGAAATAAATATATACAATTTACTGTCTAATACTATAATAATTCTATGAAATTAAACGTTCAACTATCAACAGAATTAGATCTTAATCACAAATGTATAATATTTACAGATTACACATTTTACATGAAAAACTGCTAAAATCATTTGTGAGTTGTCCTGTGACAGCAAAACTGTTTTTTTATTTTATAATTTTATGAGAAAGAAATAAAATGAAAACTAACTAAGCTGGACAATTAAAATAATAATCCTAACTATAAATCTGAACTATATATATCTATCTAGACTACTCAAATAACACTAATAAACTAACCTGTAATAACACTTTCCAATATGTCCTGTGTAAAGGATCCAGTTCAGCTGTTCGATGGGAGGAAACCCACACCAGATTCTCTGCAAGCTTCTTGTAAACTAGAAGCAGAAGTGCTCTTTGAATATCAATAACAGAACAAACAAGACATAAAATTGACAACAATCTTATGATTTACAAATCATCACAGTTAGATAAACCCGTATGTGAAGATTTGTACAAAAATGATTCATTTAACGAAGAAGATAAAACTTTAATTCATTAAATTGAAACAAAGTAATTGTTGTACTTTAAAATAAGAGAGATCAGATATGGACAACATATAAACCAAATCACATCAACCTGCAATGAATCATGATAGCTAAAGTAGTCAATAATTGATTGCAAACTGATATGAAGAAAACTCGAAATAAAAGTTTGATATATTGAAAGCTAAAGCTGTTACAAGACATCAACTTTCATCCCAGTCTGTGTCATCATAAATCCATAGTCTGGTTCTCCCAACAGTGATGATGGGTTCTTTACAAAAAATAACAAGTATTTAAAGACCACAAGGTAAAACATCCCTGTGGGAATTATCAAAGCAAATTACAAAAAATCTGGGAATAATCTCCCAAGTCCCTATTTTTGCTTATGACTAACAACTGAAAACTATATCTAAACTGCTACAGCATGTCCAATTTGTCAATGAAATTCGTAGGTACCTGTAAGTAGACAAGAATACAGAAGTTTAGATAATGTTTTATTGATAAAATTGACAAAAATCTAATTTTTAAGACTAGCTACAGAATCTTGCGATTCTGTAGCTGGTCTAATTTGAACACAGAATCGTTTTAAAATCAATCCAAAACTTAACAGAATTATATTTGACTTATTAAACCAAATATTTAATTACTAATTCCAAACAGAGCAAATCATTCATGCCACACCAAACCAAAACTTGTATGCAAATTGAAACAAATGAAATCGTGGTTTCTTAACTGAACGGTGACAGGAATATATGAAAAATGTCAAACATTTGTTATTACCAATTGGGAGCAGATAGAATCGATTGACAGTTGGGGGACCAACAAAATCATCTCTTGGACCAATTTCAAAACATACTATAATCGATTTAGCCAAGTCTTTCATATGAATTCAATAGAGACAAAATATGTCAACCCGAACTTAACAGAATCGTTTTTCAAAATCAAAACTAACAGAGCCGTATCAAATCTATCTTTGATACCAATCCAACTCATACAAGTAATTATACTAATTCAAGGCACGCAACAATCGTTTGCAAATTAAATCAAACAAGAATGAATCGAACTAACTCGGGGTCGACACAATCATTATGCAAAATCGTATCAATCAAAACATAGCTACGCTATTTTAGCAAACAAATCTTTTATACAGGTCGAATGGAATCATAATCCAAACGAAAATATTTATTCAAAACGAAACAGAGTTGTTTCTGGTAAATTGAAGTCAACCGGATTGTTTTGAATTTATTAAAAACAAACAAAACTTAATCGAAAGCAAACCAAATCGACTACCCTGATTCAAACGTGCAAAATTGTTTCAAAAGCAAACCAAACAGAATCGAAAACAAACCAATCGTTTATACTAATCTGAGAACAATAAAATCACATTAACCAAATCATAGTTGTGTCCAAGTTTAGCGAACAAATCTTCTGTACATGATTCATAACGATATCATTTTTGGTAAAACGAAAATAACAGAGTCGTTTTGAATCTATTAAAAACGAACATAACTAATTGAAGACAAAACCCAATCGGTTATATTAATTCAAACCAACTCATAAAAAAAATGGATGTTGAAATACATACCTGGGCAGTAAGAAAATGCTTCGATCATGATAACTTTGAATTGACAAAGGCCGTTGCTGCCTCGACGTTTCTGAAGACAATTGAACCAGTGGTCTTTTGTTTTTTCTCATTGGCTTGAAGCCTGTCTCTCTCTTTTGACAGCACTGTAACTCGTTCCTCTAACGATTTGATCTTAGATTGCAGCAGGGGAACATCGGTGTAATAACGTTCAAGCCAAGCATTACATTGAGCACACGGTGATTGATTGGGCTTTGGCATCATGGGCGAGGGTTCTTTCAAGTTACCAGGGGTTTGATTGTGAAGCTTAATTCACGGGTAGTTAGGGTCGTTTTTGAGGCATGGAGGTAAGTTGGAGACATAGTCATAGGTTTCCATAGAGCATAGGCCATGAGAATAGGGATATTCCCCGGCTAGGAAATGCTCAATATCAGATTCGGAGTCATCGCTTAACACTATTGGCTTTTGGTCGATGTTTTGCTTGGGTTTGTTCCTGGCACATCTGGATATCCATCGTGCATTTTTCTTCCCTTTACTGTTGACACCAGTATCACCTCTTCCTTCTTAGCGGTCTTGGTATCGTCTTTAGCACCCGGGTCGACAGTAGTATCGGGTAGGTCAAGGTCGGGGCAATTCGAGGGCTTGACAGGGGGTAGAAGGATATGAAGTGGCACGGCTGGTCCAACCAAAGTCTCACTGACCACAACCTTGTCAATTTGAGAAGACTCGGGATTGGCAAAGCCATTCCTTGTCAGGAAGGCTTGCCAACTATCGCCACTAAGGCTCAAATGGTGGACGATAAGGAGTTTGACCAAGCAGTGATGGAAAAGGCTGCTATCATCCTTCTCACGCTTGAATCTTTTGGACATCTTGTACAGACCACGTAAAAGATAATGTGGCATATTCAGAGGGTAGCCTATAAAATTCATCAATAACCGAAGATGATACAGAAATACCAAGCCATAACGACCTTCGCAGGTCACAAACTGCTTAACAATTGCCAAAATATCGTGCCACCTGGGTTTGAGGGTATTGAGAGGCATACCTCTATCGCAACTAACAATCTTTCTTGATGTGAATAGGAGCGACCACGACACCTCGTCTACTTTGAGTTTTTGAACCACCTTTTCCCTGTAGCTGGTAGTCCTGTAGCTGAGCTTATGAATTCCTCATTTAGCTCGAGCTGTATGTCTCCGACCTTAGCCCTGTAACCGTCGAATATGAGGGTGAATTATTGGGCAACCGAAAGGTTAAAACCCTCAAATCTCTGGATAAACACCAGCCAGCCACTATTTTCCAAATCTTCACGGGCATTGTCGAATAACAGGAGTGTTTGGCTACCATTGGGCTCTATGCGCACCATGCGCACCACAGGTGCCATAGACGAGAGCACACAGTGAGCCGGGTGAACAAGCAAGGGCTTGGTATGGGTAAACACAGGATCAAATAGCTCACAGACTTCCTCGAAACCAGCAGAGGTGACCCGGGATAGGAGGCAAGCATTAATTCCCAAGTGTGCGAGGGTGGTGGAGCTAGATTAGCCCATGCAAAACAGTCATATCCAAATGTACAACCGACGGTGCATATGGTGATTCAAATCACTATTGCAATGTGTTAAAATCAAATGCCATTCAAACAATTAATGAAAACTATGGTGATTCGACCCAAATCTTTTACACGAGCAATAGTATTTGCATGGTTTTAAAATCAAAACAATTGTTTCGGAATCAGCACCAAGGGTTCGATCATAACAAATATGTGTTGTATGGTATGATTGCACCAAGGGTCTAACCATAATGTCAATGNGATAATGTGGCATATTCAGAGGGTAGCCTATAAAATTCATCAATAACCGAAGATGATACAGAAATACCAAGCCATAACGACCTTCGCAGGTCACAAACTGCTTAACAATTGCCAAAATATCGTGCCACCTGGGTTTGAGGGTATTGAGAGGCATACCTCTATCGCAACTAACAATCTTTCTTGATGTGAATAGGAGCGACCACGACACCTCGTCTACTTTGAGTTTTTGAACCACCTTTTCCCTGTAGCTGGTAGTCCTGTAGCTGAGCTTATGAATTCCTCATTTAGCTCGAGCTGTATGTCTCCGACCTTAGCCCTGTAACCGTCGAATATGAGGGTGAATTATTGGGCAACCGAAAGGTTAAAACCCTCAAATCTCTGGATAAACACCAGCCAGCCACTATTTTCCAAATCTTCACGGGCATTGTCGAATAACAGGAGTGTTTGGCTACCATTGGGCTCTATGCGCACCATGCGCACCACAGGTGCCATAGACGAGAGCACACAGTGAGCCGGGTGAACAAGCAAGGGCTTGGTATGGGTAAACACAGGATCAAATAGCTCACAGACTTCCTCGAAACCAGCAGAGGTGACCCGGGATAGGAGGCAAGCATTAATTCCCAAGTGTGCGAGGGTGGTGGAGCTAGATTAGCCCATGCAAAACAGTCATATCCAAATGTACAACCGACGGTGCATATGGTGATTCAAATCACTATTGCAATGTGTTAAAATCAAATGCCATTCAAACAATTAATGAAAACTATGGTGATTCGACCCAAATCTTTTACACGAGCAATAGTATTTGCATGGTTTTAAAATCAAAACAATTGTTTCGGAATCAGCACCAAGGGTTCGATCATAACAAATATGTGTTGTATGGTATGATTGCACCAAGGGTCTAACCATAATGTCAATGTGTTTTCATGAAACCAATGAGCTAAGAAAATTGATGAAAGACTATAACACATCAAACCACCAATGTATTAAGGACTCAATGACACTCATTATAATATCAACACAATCTTATAAAAATTAACAACAAAAAATGTCAAATGAGTAAAAGGTTTTGGTGTCTTGCCAAATGTAGGACTATAATTAAATTGGAAATGCAATGAACATATAGACAAGAGTGACCAAAATAATCCAATGATGATTTTAATGTGACTTCAAAATCAAAGTTTTCACGCTTGCAGTCGTGAAAACGAGAACAAAGGCAGGTGTGCAAATGCGCAAAATAATAGTGTTGTTTCATTCAAAAATTGCGATGAAAATAAGGGTTCCAAAACACTTGCGTAGGAAGCTTATAAAGATAGGATAAAAAATCGAAATGGATGCCAACAAGACAGAGGGTGGTGTCTTAAGGAACTGTTACAACACTTAAGTAGAGTGAACTATGATTAGAACATCACAATGCATATTGCACATATTGATCTACATGATCTATGTGTTTTATTTATTGTTCTCCATGATGATAATGACCCAAGGGGTTTTCTATTTATAGCCTCAAGATCTAACCAACTTCCATAAAATATGAAATATCTTGTCCACATGTAACTGTTGGTTGTTAAGGTTAACTCTGCCAAATCCATGTTGTCGAGTCTGCTCGAAAAGAATGCTCGACTTGAACACCTACGTGTCCAAATTGTAGTTGATTTCTAGGTTGGTCGATCCACCACCCGATTATATTTGACTATTTGTCAACTATCGGACCGAAAGTCACGTTGACTACTCGGTCGACTGATGTAGTGTGTTGGTTGATCTCCCAACTAACTGTGTCTATATGTAGATCAACATGTCGACCGAATGAACCTAGGATATGTGTGATGAACCATCAATGCTTGATGTTCCAACACCTGCTTCGTCTCTAGTTTGATCTATATTTATTTCGAAGACAAAATTAATTTTTTTGCAATGATTACACACTAGAAAATAAAACTCTTCAAGTTAACTCCATCTCCCACATTTCAAGAGGATATTGAACAATTGACTAATATAGTGGTGTTCCATATAGGGTGATTCATTATGATGTATTTATAAATCATAGGGTCATGGATGTGAAGAACACATTAGCAGATAATATCTATGAAATCCTAAATTTTCTGGGGGTGTTAGCGTTTCTATATCGAGAGGAGTTGGGATGAGGAGAGGTGTTCAACCATAAAATCACTGGCACCATTTCCATTGCATGCGTTCACATTTCCATCCCCTCCAATATTTGGATCATGGCCTTTCAAACAAATTAATATCAGATCGAAGCTCTAATCTTGCATAGTCGTAAGAGGAAAGAATCGCCAATCTTGTGAAGTCACTTCATCATAGTGGTCTCTTTTAGTCTGTGTGTAGAAGCATATATGATCTAGATTGTATAATTATTTTATTTTTCATCTATTTCGATGCTTTCAGAGTGGAAAAATTGGAGGAATTAGGTTGCAAGATCATTTTAATGGCAGATCCTAGTTTGAAAAATTGGGGTTTGAAACCTTCTAGAGCCATTTTTAGGCATCAAATGACATTTTTTGGGGTCAAAACTTTTCCAACTCTAGTTAGACCCATTGAATCTATTATACACATTGAGACCTTTCCAACGGTGAAACAATCACATAATCAAAGCAAGTATGCAAAATTTATGCCTCCCATAAGTTGACCTAGTGTGTTGACCACCATGGTACAAGTGTATTCCACGTCAACCCCCATTACTAATGCATATGGGGCTAGGCATGTGTGGAATTTAAAAAATATTGTAGAAGGTCCAAAACCTTATCACAATTGAGGGTTGAGGAAGTCAAAACCATACCCCTAGATGGATATAAGGTGATGTTAATTACCGGGTAGCTAGGAGTAGAAGGGGTTCCATTCTTTATTATTGTATTTGTTCCATAGTTTAGCAAAGCACCTAGCAGTGGTATTTTGAGAGCGTAACATAGGAGGAGATATTTTGTAGCAGCCATACAAGCCACAATGTCAAAGTAAACTCTACAAAGAGTGACTCTTTATTTGTACTTGCATTTGCATAAAAGAGAGTAGAGAAACCTCAACTTCTTGCTGGGTTTTCTCCCGTGTTGGGTTTCTCATGTTATATCTTGTGTTTATTTATGGATGTAGTGTGAGTATTTTATTTATGTTCTCTATTTTTTTCATTTCATCTATTTCATACATTTTTAAGCAGAAAACTAGTAATTAAAGAATATAAGATCTAAAGGAAACCTTCACAATAAATGTTTCAGTATTTTATTAGATCTATGGTGATGAACTATTGAGTGGAATATCCATGGCAGTCTATAGATCAATTTTGTTCTTCGATAAAAATTTAATTTTTCATCCACCAATAATCAACATCAATAACAAATCACTGCCTATTAATATTTCTAACACGTAACACCCTCTTTTCCCCTAAGACTGTAGTCATGTTTAAGACTTTGTGTATTGTGATTAATGAATCATGTAAATGTGTTTATGCTAATAAAAAAACCAAACAACTAATTGAGAGGGAATCCTTGGAATACTAGCCATGATACCACAAGTGGGACTAGTGAGGTGGAGCTGGGAAGTTTTAATGAAGAAAATAGGAAGCTTGTCGAACAATCCGAACTACACCTGAAAAAACTTGAATACCTAACCTGTCCAAAGTACCCTATTTACCTTGACCACAAGAAACATGTTAATGGAATTAAGATTGGGTAGTTGGAGAAGTTATAACTTTTTTTATCCTTGTACTCAAAGAAGTGAAGGGGTGGATGTAGCTATCAGCTAGAGGTACACAAAGTTACCTTTTTTATTTGGGAGCTTGACCCCTGAGAGTTGGCTTCTGAAAGAAGCAAGTGGGGCTCTTGAGGGACAAAGAGAATTTACTTGCGAGGGAAAATGAATGAGGAGGAAGAGGATGAAGACACGCAACACCCAAATTTCATAGAGAAGCAGAGAACATTCATGCCCAAAGATGAGTTGTAAACTGACAAATAGATGGTAATGCACATGAGTAGATAGAGCTCATGTAGGAAGAAATGAGCAATAGATAAAATGGGAAGTTTACCTAAGGAAATTAGGAAACTTTCCCAAGATGTGAATGGTCACCCTGGAACAGAGAATACCCATATCCTGATTGGACCTGAGAGGAATGCGACTTGGTGCTTGTTGGAAAGAAACTGACACTTGTAAGGGGAGGTCACCGAGGGACTGTGTAGAAGAGAAGGGAATCCATTGTGTAGAGGAAATCCAACTGGAAAGGTTCATGATAAACTCGTGGAAGACCTAAGATCAATGAGAAGAGGGGTAAATTTACATTGTCACCAGTGAAGTGAAGGAGTGTAACCTTCCTAACCCATTCGGTAACCTATTATCCAACTAACTTGTGAGAATTACCTGGTGGTATCATCGGTTGGCATGAGAATGGCTTGTTGTAGAAAGAAAAAAGTGCAGCACAACCTACATTTGGGTGGATAGGCATTCACCCTTATTCAGTTGGTTGGTTGAAGACATTATTGAACATATAGGTGTTTTTCCTGATGTGTCTATTGAATGTTTAACAGAGGATATAAAGCTATATTATGTTCATGTTAATAATTTGAATATGATGAATGAATGTTAATCCTGAGTTAAAATGGGGTAACTCAATCTCCTCTTGAAAGGTTAATGAATTAATTGTGATAATCATACATGGGAGGCCAGTATAGGTTGATAACCTTGTGTTTTCCCCTATCTCTTGAAATGGAAAGTTTGTAGGATATAAAATATTCATTCGGGGGTCTGAGTAGAATGTTTCTTGTTGTTAAGTAAGTGGGTCAAGAGCCTAAGGGAGTAAAGTCGAAACCCCTGCAGGAAGGTGCAAGGAAAGATCACGGGCCTGATAAGTTATGACATAACCCAAATGAATTGACAACCATTGATTCGATGAGGAGATCAGATCTAGACTGTTCATCGAAGATCCAGGATTTGGAGGAATTATGTCAGAAGGTGAAGCCTTTGGGAGAACCCATAGTACAAGATCATAGAAAACTTTTGATGGGGAAGTTTCGAGTTGATCAGAACCATCGATCTATATGGAGGATAGGTCGACGAGATCAAGATCGTAGATATGTCAAGAGCTAAGATAACAAGCCTGATGGAAGAGTTGAGTTCGGTAAGGTCTGGGAAGAGGAACAAAAAGAGTTTCCAATGAGGAAAATCTGATGTCGAAAGCTCGAGAATGAGGGGGGCATAGATATATCAGTGTCAAAGTCGATGGACCCTGATTCGTTGGATCTGGAAATGATCCATCCCAAAGAAGGAATCATGTCATAATGATAACACCAGTTAACCACCGAGCGGATACTATATCAGATAGAACATTGAACATTGGATGTGAGGATCTAATGACCAACAGATCCATTTGAGTGGTTCTTGTTCGGGAAGGACCATTCATGAAGTATTATGATTGCATATATTGGGCATTTTCTAATGGAGGAGGATCAAATGGATGGAGCCCATTGATATACGGGTAAGGCAACTCGATAAGATCACAACCATAGAATTTCCAATGGACCCCACCAACGAAGTGTTGGGTGGAGAACAGGAGAGTATTTATCCATCACAAACGTTTAAGGCGTCGAGTAAATCTGGGTCGTTGATTTCCCAACCCAATGACCATTAGATATGTTGGGAGAGAAGCTATCGAAAAAGATGAATTGAGATGATGGATTATGGGTCATGTAAATTGTTTCCTGACGAGAAGATAATTTGAATCATAGTTGATCATCGATTTGGATGAGTCGAGTGAGTCTGAGTCATTCAATCGAGGGATTTATTTTCTGGTATGTGTAATTTCATTTCCTCCAAAGGAATTTCTTGAGAGAGAAAGGGTGACGAGTCTAGGGAATTGTCACTTCCACATCACACACAAAACTATGCATTACGGTGTAGATGACGAAGAGAACGTCCACATGTGTGCCACGTGGGATGGAGGTTGAATGGGGGATGTAAACCCAAGATCTCAAGCTTAGTGGAAGAGGAACTTTGACATCCCACCCGCCTAAGTAGGGTTTAGGGGTCAGGTATGTTACAAAGTGGTATCAAAGCAGAGTTCAAACTCTAGGATTGGATGGGTCACCAAGGATGAATAAATTGTTAAGAGAACTTATGTGATGGAAGTAAATGCTTTATTTTTAATGATATAACTGTGTTAATGAGTACTAATAACATTTTTTATCATAATTGATAAGCAATAATGGAGTTCTGTTTTGGGATTGTCAAAGAAAACTAATGTTTGACAAGGCCAAGAATTGTATGTCAATAATTTTTTAAATGTAATCACTAATAATGTTTCACTGTTTCAACACGTAAGACGTATTGAAAAGGAAATAGAAGTGAATGGTGCAACATATTATGGAGGACACCTATCACTTCTAAGATGAAGAATCTGATGGCATGAGGGCCAGGGAAACCCCTCCAGATTTGGTAGCCACAGTAAGGAGTCTAAAAGCATATAATGAAAGGCTCATGAGATATTAAGTCGATCAGGAAGAGTTAAATACAATATTATTGCAGAGTTTGTCTGATATTTAGAAGAACTTACAACATGGTCCAACCATTAGTAATGCAGGACTACAGCAGTCAGACAATTTGAATATCCCTTCAGATGTACCTAAGCATGGACCATATCATAGTAATGTGGGAAGGAGTTCTTCCATGAAAAGGCATCAAGATTCCAAAAGAAGCAAAATTAGTGGGGATACTTCCACATAGTCATCTAGTGGGAAGACCACTACAAAGGAACTATCCAATTGTGACACTGTTTCAAGTGTTCCCAAGAAGAATAAGACGATACTTTTGTAGAGTTCTCTAATAGATAAGTTTAAGAAGGAAAATCCACCTACCTTTGATGGAGAAATCAAGAAAGGAGAAGAAGTTAAGGCTTGACAATTGGTATTAAGGAAGTATTTTTGAGTGCATAATTACTCGAAAAAGACAAATGCAAAGATATCCATTTTCCCTCTAAATGGAGGAGCTTCCATATGGTGGGAGGACCTCAACGAAGTTAAGGGATTGAAGGAAAGAAAGCTGACATGGAAGCAGTTTGAAAAATATTTCAGGAATGCATATCTATCATAGAATTACTATGATGGTAAGATTAAGGAGTTCCATGAACACAAGTTGGGGAAACTTACCATGGATGCTTATGCCAAGAGGTTCTTAAATTTGTTGAGGTATGTTCCTTACCTCAAGGCTGAGAAAGCAAGGATACAATGCTTCCTCAGTTGCTTAACACAATTCTATTAGGATAGGATTGTGTTTGATGAGCCTAAGACTTTGGAAGACACCATTAGAAAGGCTAAGTGTTGTTATGACCAATTCAAGCATAGGCATGAGCCTCATAAGGATTGGAAGAGAAAGGATAAACCCAGATTTCAAAGGAAGGGATTTAAAACATTCCAATATAAGAATCTGAAGAAAGGTACCCAGTTCGGTCATTCAAGTAGAAGTATGCACCAAAAAAACTTTCCATCTCAGAGTGGGAATAATCCAGTAGAGAAGGAAAGAGAGAAAGCAGAGGAGCAAAAGAAAGGACCTCTGCAGTGTTTTGGTTATGGAGACAGACATCTGTTGAGAGATTTTCCTCACAGACATCATGACAACAAAAGGGTTTACCATGTTCAAGAGGCTACTCGAGTCAATGTCATGGCCAGAAGTGTGCCAAGAATTTATACGATTGTTGAGAATCGACAAGCAACCCACCAAGCATCTATGGTGGAGTTGGAAGGTCTAATTTCCAAACAACCCATATATATTTTGATTGACCTTGGTTCTAACCTTAGCTATGTTGAGAATTTTTCTCGATAAACACTATGTATCAAGTTTTGAAACATCTAATGTTTCGAGTGGACACTTCAGCCATCATCAAGGACAACAAAAAATATCAAATGTAGTGAAAAGAGTGTTGAGGTATGTATTTAAATAAGGGGAACTGAAAACGACCGTTGAATAAGAATTTGCTGAGAAAATAGTGAAAATAATGAATAATTAATTAAAAAGATATAAATTAGTCATTATTCATTGAGGAGAAATAGAAATGGATCAATAATGTTTAATAAAGACATGTTTGGATTGGTTAAAATGAAAGAGGGAAACATTGATAGCGTAGATTGTCAATTAATAATGATCATAATGTATTATAATAATATAATGTAATAATCTATAATAATGTAATAAAATATGAAATATGATATGATAATGAGAAAGATATGATTTAATAATAAATATAAAGATGAATGAGAAAAATGTTGAAGTTGTAGGTTGCCAATTAATAATGATTACAATGTATAATATAATATAACATTGTATTAATAATGATTACAATGTATAATATAATATAACATTGTATTAATAATGATTACAATGTATAATATAATATAACATGATAATGAGAAAGATGTTGTTACAGTAGATTACGAAAATGATAAAGAAGAATAATATTATAATATGATATGATATATAATAGAAATAAAAGATAAAGATTCAAAGGGATTTAAATTAGAATAAACTTTGGGTATAAGAAGAGGAAAGAGAAGGCTATTGTTGAAAGTGGAAGAAGTCAAAAGGTAGCAAGGAACCATATTAATGTGGAAAGGAATGGGAGGACAAGGAGAGAGGGAATGGGTAGAAACTTGACGAATGAGGTCTAATGGTCAAGCAGGTGAATGGTGAGTTTCCAAGACTGACTAAGTTTGTAGCCATCTTCACCATTGAAATTATTATGATGTTTTTCTATTTCAAGAGCTTCTCAAATGAGAATAGAGGAATAATGAGGGGTCGAGGCTAAGACTTTGGTTTGGTCAAAGCAAACGAGATGTTTGAAAAACATCCTAATAATTTCAATCACAAAGATGGCTACAAATTTAACCAATCTTGGAAATCCACCATTCACTTGCCTGATCATTATTTTTGACCCCTCTCCTCCCCAACCCCCTTTCCTTTCTGCATTAATTTGGTTCCTCGCTACCTTTTGACTTCTTTCACTTTCCGTGATAGATTTCCCTTTCCTCTTTTTATACCCAAAGTTTATTCCAATTTAAATCCTTTTAGATATTTATCTTTTGTTTCTATAATATATCATATTATATTATAATATTATTCTTCTTTATCATTTTGGTACTCTACTCTACCACCTTTATATTTATTATTAAAACATATTTTTATCATTATCATATCATAATATATTATTATAACATATTATAATTATAATATGTATTCTCATTTAATCTCTTCATTTATTTATTTTCCCTATAATATATTAGATAATATTTTAATTACGCCGAAAGGCGTACACCTATTGACAATGGGCACAATTAATGATCTTTTAATCTTAAATTCTAATCTGATGGCTAAGCATTGAAGATGCTGGCATATTCTTAGTCGTCCTCCAAAATCAATGCTTCAGATTTATTGTTCATAACTTCCTTGCATTTATGAAGGCATCCGTTAATATGTTTATTTTTTTACATTTACCTAATCACATTATAAATTTACTGTAAAAATACATAATTTCCACGTTCAAATGATTAAGGAAGATTAAAATATATGCAGGCCACGTTTATATCATTAAAAAACACTCTGCACGCGTTTTTATTTTTTATATCTGAAAGGTCGTTTGATGCCACAACCTGCACGGACGTTTAATATTCACCTGTCATTATCCAGAACGCAATCAAATCATACCATACCTTCGGCGCGCATGGGGTAATTTATGTCATGTTGTTTATGTGAGCTCTGTGTTGGAATCATCTCAGCCACGGCTCTTGCTCTGAATGGAACCCTTTCGGCGTTCTCCAGCCGCGAGTCGGCTGTGCTAGTATTATACTTCTTTATCATTTTGATAATCTTCTTTACCATCTTTACGTTTATTATTAAACCGTATCTTTCTCATTCTCATATTATAAATGTATTATAATACATTATTACAATACAATGCTATATTATATTATATTTTTATTAATTGATAATCTACACTTTCAATGTTTCTCTCTTTCATATTTATATATATTATTAAGTCATATCTTCCTCATTATCATATTATAATATAATATAATATAATAATATATTATATACATTATAATATTATAATATGCGATGATTATCATTAATTGACAATCCATGCCATCAACGTTTTCTTCTATCATTTTGACCAATCCAAACACGTCTTTATTAAACATTATTGATCCATTTCTATTTCTTCTCAATGGCTAATTCATATTTATTTAATTAATTAATTTTACCTTTGTAATCTCAATGGACATATTCATTATTTTCACCAATTTCTCCCCGACTTCTTATTCAACTATCATATCCGGTTCCTCCTATTTAAATACATACCTTGGCACTCTTTTCACTACATTTGATCTTTTCTTTGTCCCCGATGATGGGTGGAGTGTCCACTCGAAATGTTGGACATTTCAAAACCTAATACACAGTCTTTATCCATAAATATTCTCAACATTATGTATAACTGTGAAAATTTGCATCTTCATAGTTATCTATGTTTCACCCCAAGTTATTGAAACGTGTGCTTTTCAAAGGAAGAAACATGCAAATTCATAGTTGGTTTAGTTAGCCACAAGGACTAAGAGAAAGGTAACCAGAATGATAGAGGCATGCCTATTTGAAATGAGTGGATTGCACACACAATCATCCTTAAACATCCTACCCTTAGGATCATATCATGTGTTGATAGGCACAAACTGGTTAGCTATCCATAAAGAAAGATTGAACTACCATGAAAAGACCTCGGAATGTGAAGACAATGAAGGAAACACAAGGGTATTGCAAGGCATTCAAAATCATGTATCGGTAAGGAAAATATCAACACTACAACTCAAGAAATTTATTTGAAAAGGGTGTCCCTTGTATGCAATAAAAGTGCTCAATGCAATATAAGGAGCTAAAAATTGAGGATCACCCAGTGTTGTGGGAATTTAAAGATGTAATTCCAGAAGAGGTACCTGGACTTCATTCTAAGAGAGATCTTGATTTTTCAATAGATCTTGTACCAGGAGCAGTACCGACATCAAAATTACCCTACAAAATGAGTACACCAGAGTTGGTGGAGTTAAAGGTGAAATTGAAAGAACTAATGGATAAGGGGTATATCGGTCTGAGCGTATCCTTGTGGGGAGAACTCACACTGTCCATGAAGAAAAATGATGGTACCTTGCAGTTTTGTATTAACTACCGACAAATTAACAAGATGACCATGAAGAACAAGTACCCATTGCCCAGGATTAATGATATTTTTTATCGGCTCAGAGGAGCTACAGTATTTTATAAAATTGACTTTAGATCAGGATATCACCAAGTTAGGATTAAGAATGAAGGCATCCACAATAAAAATTTTGAAACAAGATATGGACACTATGAGTTTGTGGTGGTGCTATTTGGGCTTACCAATGCACTGGTCACCTTCATGTGTTTAATGAATGGTGTTATCAACAAATATTTAAACAAGTTTATGCTTATGTTTGTTGAAAATATCCTGGTATATTCCAAGACCAAGAAAGAGCACGGGAAACATATTAGGTTGGTGTTATAGGTGCTAAGAGATCACCAACTATACACCAAATATAGAAAGTGTGACTTCTTCTAGAAGGAAATTCAGTATTTTGGGTCACACAATCTCATAAGAGGGAGTGGCAGTAGATCCTAACAAGATCAAGGCAATCATGGATTGGCCATCCCCTCGGAATGTAACCGAGGTAAGATCATTTATGGGATTAGTGTTGGATTACTGAGAGGGGGGGAAATCAGTAATAACGTAATTATAATCATTTTCTTCAAATGTTATATCAATGTAGAATTATTATCCAATAATGAGCAGTAATAAATAAACAATCACGCACA
>SNQJ01S0010657.1:171121-187273 GCA_010110895.2 Picea sitchensis | reverse complement strand
AGTTCACCCCTCTCTTGGGCTACATCTCCTGGTCCAACTTCCAATGGATCATTATTATTAATTGCTCAAAGTGCTCAAAAACATGTCTTACAATGCTCAAACTGACAAACCGACTGCTCCAATGGCTTCAGAGCGTCCAAAAATCCCTGTCTGGGCTCTTTCGACACCTCAATTGGTCGAAAAACGAAGAAGTTAGGCCTCCTGGAAGTCTCCCTCTTCAAGCTTGTTGTCTCTGCATCTACAAATTGCACCCTTGTTGTTTGAACCTGGCTCACATGCAATATAAGGCGTGAAAACCTAGCACCGGGCACAACCATGCCAACGGTGCAAACCGTAGGACGGTTAAGGGCATGCCAGCCCCTAACTGCCTAGCACCTGGGCGTATGAGGGTCACGTGACCGCGCGTTGTGGTAAAAAGAGCCAAACGGTTGAATCACTCCAACTGCTCCGGTCGTGGGCACATGGGTCATATCATAAAACTATGGCTTACAAACATAAAACCCACGCTTTTGCATAATAGTCATATAACCGTTGCAACCGCGCGCATATATGTTATACAATGGTTATATGTAATATGGCGCACATATGTTATACAATGGTTATATGTAATATGGCGCACATATGTTATACAATGGTTATATGTAATATGGCGCACATATATGTTATACAATGGTTATTTGTAATATGGCGCGTGACCAAGGGCTGGGGCTAAGCCCTGACCCGGTCGCGGCCCAAACCATTCCCATATGCTAATTTAAATACAATCCATTCCACTTATATATCAAGTAACACGCGTTAGCGCATTGGTTGGCCACTCCTTGCCAAGTCGTTCCCCGACCCGGAGGTCACGGGGTCGACTCTCGTTAATAGCAAAGTTTTAACCATACATCAAGTGACACGTGGCGCCCAGAGATTGGGCCACGTCAACATACCATTAACCACCAATGGACACGTGTCAAATAACCATTCGACCACACCTTCCAATCAGAATCTGCCATGTCACCACCTGACACGTCATCGTATGGCCTGTACGGCCCTGCCACGTCACTGTACGGACTGTACAATCAACAATTTTTTTTTGCCTGTTTAGCTTAACGAACAGATTGCAATATCTCTCGCTCCCGACGTCCATTTGAGACGAAACAAGTTGCTTTGGGTTTGCAACGACGAGGCCTACGCTCTCATCCGGTTTGAAGCGATTCCAAGCATTTTGAATTTTTGAGCAAAATTTGATCCCCTGATCATGAACTTAGTCAAATCACTTGAAGAGAGAGTATGTTAATTCTAAGAGTATTTCACCACAAAGATAACTTTAGACTAGTTTCGTTGACTTTCCAGGGATTATGGAGTCAAGCATGAAACACTTGAAGAATGAATTAGATAGTAAAGAAATATGAAGTTTATCCCTAAGGTGCAACCTCTCTCGGCTAAAAAATGAAACTTCCAAGCAAACAACTTCTAGGGTGCAACCTCTCTTGGGACCTAGATTTCATTTTCCGTCTTCTATATTACATAGTTCAAGGATCAAGATGTACTAGGATGAAAACCCTAATGTGCAATCTTTCTTGGGCCTTGTGATCTAGGTGGATATCGGGGGCCACCCACCTTTTCCAAATGGCTCAAAACAGTTTTCTGGCCATTTTGGCAATTTACTATTTTTAGTAGGTTTTCACTTCCGGGGCCATTTTGAGGGCCTAAATGAAGTTTTTTCAAGATATAGGTTCTCAATGATAGACAAAGGAATTATTGATCCCCCAAAATGAATCTCCTCGACGATACCTTTCCAACGAGCTATCACACGCCTAAAACGGAGATCGTATGCAAAAGTTACGACCCCGGGAAGTTGATGCACCAACTTACCCAAACGGGGCCCACATGTTACATAGTTCAAGGATCAAGATGTACTAGGATGAAAACCCTAATGTGCAATCTTTCTTGGGCCTTGTGATCTAGGTGGATATCTGGGGCCACCCACATTTTCCAAATGGCTCAAACACCGGCATTTTTGGTAATCTACTATTTTTAGTAGGTTTCACTTCCGCCATTTTGAGCTTCCAAATGAAGTTTTTTCAAGATATAGGTTCTCAATGATAGACAAAGGAATTCATTGATCCCCAAAATGAATCTCCCCGGTGATACCTTTCAAACGAGCTATAACACACCTAAAATCCAGATCAGATGGTAAAAGTTTACCCCGGGAAGTTGATGCACCAACTTACCCAAACGGGGCCCACATGACCTTTGGCGCTTCATCTCCTAGGGTTATAGTTTTGGACCTTTAGGGTTATTAATTTATGTTAAAATTCCATCCTTATGGCCTCTTGTATTATATTTTGCAAATGAGCATAGCCAAAACATCTCTTCTCACAGATAAGCTGCCACCATTCTAGCGTAGTCTTTCACTTTGTATTTTACAGCCTCTGCATATCTCTTTGATTAATAGAAACGCACATCAGATATTTGTGTTTATGGTTGCATCTCCTCGATACATTTCTGTTATATGATTGAATATCCGCAATATCTCCGTAAGTATTTCTCTTTATTATACTCCACGCTTTCTTACTTCGTAAATGTAAAATAACTGGATCGCTGGTATCGTTTGTCTCTCTCGAGGACAATCACTCGCACAACCCAAGAAACCCTCAATGGCGTAAGAAAAGAAAAACAAATGGAGCAGAATAACCTTATCACCGCTGTTTTGAGCAAGCTCAATGCGACGTAGGGTCTAAAATGATGGAGAATTTTCCCACATCCCTCAACGTCAGCCGGAGCATCGTAGCGATCTTCATCAAGCTTTACCACTTTGAGTAACTCAATCTTTCAAGGTACAAGTTAATTTGATATTCTCAGATTTTGAAGGTCAAATAGATGCATATGCCCTAGATAAATGGTTAACTGCTAGGAAGGCTATTTCTCCTGCTCATACCTTTCGTGACAAGGAAAAGATCACCTTGCACTCCTTAAGGCTCTCCCATGTCAAACATTATGGAACTTATTAGAGCAGAGTTCCACGTGAGGGAGTTTGGAATATATGGGGTCGAGTCCACTTGGGATTTTTTTTGGATGAGGTAAAGGAACAAAGCATTCACCCCGCTATAAACTATGAGGAACAATACATGAGATGGACCACAAGAAGAGGGGCCAAGGGCTCCGTGAGTTCACCAATACCTTCCATACCTTTGGCGCACTAAGCTACTTATCAAAGACCAACGACATTTGGTTCTCGTAAATACCGTGGCTCAGCTAATGCATACATCCAAACCGAATGGATTTTCTGGACATCTCAAAACTCGGTGCTTCTTATCGATATACTATTAAAATAGAGAAGAAATTTACACCCGTGACAAACGGAGTTTGGTCCGCAAATCCAATAACAATCAAAGTATGACAAAACAACCCTAAATAAATGGGGCTCAAAACCGCCAAAGCCATTGTGAAAAGAAGGGTCACGGAAGACAAAGAAGGACACCGGAAAAATGGTGCGATTTCCACAAAATCCCTCCATCGCACAAACACCGCTGAATGTCGCCAAAATAACCATTGCGGGTCGATCAAATACAAGGATCCAAACCCCCATCTTAATCTGATTTTGAAAATACCGGTAAAGACAGATCATCGACGCAGACCATCGTGCTATTGTCACACCGCAATAATTCAAACTTAAGAACCATAATAGGATCCTGAGGAGGGGGGGAGCACCTTTTTCATCTTCATGTGGGTGAAGGGGACCCCACAAACATTTTGCCGTTGATAGTGTAGTTTAAGAACCTCATCTCAGAGGTCGCCAAACAGCTTTTGGATTGTCGACAACACCACACCCGCAACCATACATCATTGCGTGGCTTCGCCAAGGACGGTGATCTTCGTGGTCGTACCAAGAGGCCGCATTGTCATACCACATCCAACCCTTCAAGGATGAGGCTATGTGATGTTTCAATCGATGTCACTGTGATGTTGTTTTGGGCCATATATGTGGAAACACCATGCTATCTATGAGTCTCGACTCGTAGTGTCATTAATAATTGGGGTCATCTCTACAGGATACCGTAGGTAGTTCCAACTACTACCCCACCTAAACAAGGTTGCAAGGTATCTCATACTAGAAAATTCCATCTTCTCCACAATCTATTCAGCGAACAAGGATACCGTAGCTACCACAGTTTTCACAAAGCACCTTCTATCCAAATGGCAGGTCGATATATTATAAAGAAAGTAATTAAGATCTCCTTCATCTAAAATAGATGACTGTTAAAAAGGTCCAAACCTTCCATCCAAAGGTTCTTTATAGCCTTCAACAAGTTAAGCAAGAAAACTTATTCAGTAAGGCAAGCAACTCAACAAGATTTATATTCAACAAATGCTTTTCCTCTCCCCTCGAACTCAACGCATCGGAGACCATTTCTTCTTGGTTGAGGGAGATTGATCTAGGTGGATGTCGGTAGCCACCCACCTTTTTCCAAATGGATCAAAACAAGTCAAGCCATTTTGGCAATTTACTATTTTTAGTGTTTTCACTCGGGGCTTACATTTTGAGGGCCTAAATGAAGTTTTTTCGGTGTCGAGTCTCAACGATAGCCCAAGGCATGATTGAGCCTCCCCCAAAATGAATCTCCTCTATGATACCATTCCAACAAGTTATCACACGCCTAAAACGAAGATCGTATGCAAAAGTCGTGTGGGCCCCGTTTGGGAAGTTGACGCACCAACTTAGCCAAACGGGCCCATAAGGACTTTACATCATCCTCCTAGGGTTAGGTTTTTGGATGTTCAGGGAATTTTGGCATTCCCGATATTGCAAAGGCCTGCATTCCTCATTGTAAATCCATCTTCTTGTGAATGCGAAAATACACATCTCTTCTCAGATAAGTCAGCACCACCATTCTAGCGAATTCACTGTGATTTTACAAATTGACATTTCTTGATTAATAGAAATCGTGTACTACCTGGGTATATATCAGGTTTATGGTTGCATCTCTCCATACATTTATGTTATATGATTGAATATGCACATCTTTGCATTTCTTTTATTATATCTCCGCTATCTCACTTCGTAATGGGGAATAATCCATTGATCACCTTGGTTTTGAACCCCAGTAAGAGACTGGGTCTCTTAATGCCTTTAGACAAAAATTGGACAAACACACGTGTAGAAGGAGAGAAAATCTTGTGTCATTTTCCTAGAGTTTACTTAACAAGATAACAATTATCACATTATATCATGAGCAAACACATTAATTAAAACAAATTACTTACTCATTCAAGTGGCTATGCATGAAAACCTTAGTTACAACAAGATATCATCCAAGAAATGCAAGCATCCACACAATAATCGTTCCTCAAGAAGTGCACACTAGATAGAAGAAGCCAAAGAAGGTAGGGCGAGGGAAAAACTTTCCGAGAGCTCTGCCACACAAATGTGAGGAGTGAAGTAGTGATGAAAATAAGTTGGAGCTCTTACCTTATTTATAAGGAAACCTCGACATCCTTAAGGGTTTTACTCATGAAGGCAATGGGTTGCTCATAATCATATCTGTTCTTTTGCATGAGCACTCCAACTATAGTATCTTGAGAAGCGAATGAAAATATTATGAAGTGATGGGAATAGTCAGGACTAATCAAGATAGGTTCTATAGCAATTGCCTCCTTAATATCTTCAAAGGACTCTATGTTGTTGTCATCCCATTTGAATGCAACGTCTTTCCTTAGTAAGGCATTCATTGGTTTGACCTTTTTGACAAAGTTTGGGATAAATCTTTTTATGAAGTTGATATTACCAAAGAACGTAGCAATTGCCTCCTTAATATATTGAAAGGACTCTATTTTGTTGTCATCCCATTTGAATGCAAGATCTTTCCTTAGTAAGGCATTCATTGGTTTGACCTTTTTGACAAAATTTGGGATAAATCTTTTTATGAAGTTGATATTACCAACGAATGATTGCAAGGATTTATTGTTAGTTTGGGGACGAATATTCTTAATGTATTCGATTTTTTTAGGATTGATTGAAATACCTTCTTCTGAAACCACATGTCCTAACAACTTCGCCTTGTTAATACCAAAGATTGATTTCTTGGGATTCAAAGAAATATCATATTTCCTATAACTCTCAAATATCCTCTTAAGGTGTGAAACATATGTGTTACTTTCCTTAGACACAACCATTAGATTTCCTTGGTATATCTCTAAGATTTTCCCTATCAAGTCCCTAAAGGAAAAATCCATCGTGAGGGTGCAAGCTCTTTCATCCTCTTCAATAATTCTGGTTTGAGGTGGAGTTCCCAAGCCTATTTTCAATACTGTACCCATGACAGGGCTAAGGGGTGACCACCTATGGCGGCCACTTGTGCAAGCCTCCCTGTTTTAAACATTTACCCGAGCATTAACATCAATATACATGAGCAATAGCCTAAGAAAATCCTAGTAACACAAACCAACTAAAATTGATTAGAGTTTAGCTAAACAGTACGAAGATAAAAGCAAGCAATAGAAGCGACAAATGCATGAGAGTGAAGACATTGCTTTATCTCCATTTTCAACACCTTATCCACATGCACTTGCTATGATTCTCCCATCCTTCTATTTCACACGATAATGTGACTTCTAGTAAGATAAAAGAAAGCAATAGAAGCAACAAATGCATGATAAGAGTGAATCCATTGCTTTATGTCCATTCTCAACACCTTATCCACATGCACTTTCTATGGTTCTCCCATCCTACTACACCACACAATAATGTGACTTCTAGTCCTTAATACCGGTAGAGGGGACAACATGTTTCTAATCCTTCTCTTGGGGTTAAGATAACCCTCATATCATGAAGGTGCATGGTCCTTCCCCTTGCTTGTTCATGTTGGATTGAGGTTGTTAATGTTGGATTGAGGTCAAGTGACTACATTTATTTTCCATTATGTACCTATGACAGGTGTGACAGGTTCCAGTGGCCACTTGTGCAAGCCTCCCTTCTTTATACTGTTCTCAATGTCTTGTTATTCCTGGGATAAGCATCGATACATTTTTACATAAAAATGGTCTAGAATGATAAATTGAGATTTTTACATAAAATCCACTTCTACATAAGATTAATATTTTTGGTCTGTGTTTAAGATTTCTCATAAAATCTTTCAGTCTCTATTTAATAATTTTCATAAGCTTTTTTAGTTTTTATTTAATATTTTTTGGTTTGGTTTTTGTTGAATTCAGTATTTGGGGAAATGAAGGCAAATACTAGGGCTAGCACAAATTACATAGGCACACTTGGTGAATGTAGAAGCTAAGGAGGACGATGAGGTATGCATGGTTCCATTATTACTAGTTTAAATTAGATGCATCTTATATTATTTATATATCTAGTGCACGTAATGTAGCTGAGGTAAGGTGGGTGATCTCGAATGGAACCACTGAAATATCTTTGTATAAGATAAATGTGGGCAATGTAGGAGATGCAGAAGTGGAAGGTGAGTTTTTATTTGGTTGTGTTATGAATCTATCCTTGTTTCATATGATGGTTCTCCTTCCTTTTTAACTATTTAGGGATTATGATTTTTGGTCATTGCATAAGATTACTCATAAATTTATGATTTCTCTCAATATATTTCAATAGTTGTTTAAGATTTCTCATAAAATATTTCAATGCCTCTTTAATACTTTTCATAAGATTTTTTAGTCTTTATTTAATATTTGAGATTTCTCTTAAAATCATTTAGTCTCTACTTAATACTTTTCATAAGATTTTTTTAGTCTTTATTTAATATTTAAGATTTCTTATAAAATATTTTAGTCTCTATTTAATACTTTTCATAAGATTGAATTTTTAGTCTTTATTTAAATTTGTTTGGTTTGATTTTTGTTGAATTCAGTGGCTAGGGAAATGAGGTAAATACTGGGGAAATGAAGGAAAATACTAGGGCTAGTGCAAATTCCATAGGCACACTTGGTGAAGGCAAAGGCTAAGGAGGATGATGAGGTCGATAAGGTATGTATGGTTCCATGCCTACTTGTTTAAATTAGATGCATCTTATATTATTTATATATCGAGTGCACTGTAATGCAAGTGAGGTTAGGTAGAGGATCTCGAATGAAACCACTGAAATATCTTTGTACGAGATAAATGTGGGCCATGTAGGAGATGTAGAGGTGGTGGGTGAGTTTTTATTTGGTTGTGTTATGAATCTATCCATGTTTCATATGATGGTTCTCCTTCGTTTTTACTTATTTAGGGATTATGATTTTTGGTCATTGCATATCATTACTCATAAGTTTATGATTTCTTGCAATATATTTCAATATTTGTTTAATATTTCTCATAAAATCTTCCAGTCTCTATTTAATACTTTTCATAAGATTTTTTAATCTTTATTTAATATTTAAGATTTTTCATAAAATCTTTCACTCTCTATTTAATACTTTTCATAAGATTTTTAGTCTTTATTTAATATTTAAGATTTCTCATAAAATCTTTCAGTCACAATTTAATACGTTTCATAAGATTTTTTAGTCTTTATTTAATATTTTTTGGTTTGGGTTTTGTTGAATTGAGTACATGGAGAAATGAAGGCAAATACTAGGGCTAGTAAAAATTCCATAGGCACACTTGGTGAAGGCAAAGGCTAAGGAGGACGATGAGGTCGGTCAGGTAGTATGGTTCCATGCCTACTTGTTTAAATTAGATGCATCTTATATTATTTACATATCGAGTGCACTGTAATGCTGGTGAGGTAAGGTGGAGGATCTCGAATGAAACCCCATAAATATATTTGTATGAGATAAATGAGGGCAATGTAGGAGATGGAGAGGTGGAAGGTGAGTTTTTATTTGGTTGTGTTATGAATCTATCCTTGTTTCATATGATGGTTCTCCTTCCTTTTTACTTATTTAGGGATTATGATTTTTGGTTGTTACATAAGATTACTCATAAGTTTATGATTTCTCGCAATATATTTCAATATTTGTTTAATATTTCTAATTAGATTTTTGGTGTCTTTTTAATATTTCTCATCAGGTTTTTTGGTCTCTATTTATATTTTCTAGTTTGTTTTTTATTGGGTTCAGTGGTTGAAGAAGTTAAGGTGAGTCCTAACTAACTGTGTGTCTAGATATGATGCAGATTCCAAAGTGCAATGGGTGAAGGTGCAGATTAAGGAAGACATGTATGATTCCATGCATATTTGAGGTATATTATCATATTTTTCATTTGTTTATTTATTGAATGCAATGCAATGTAGGTGAATGAAAATGGAGATTCCAAAGTGCAATGGATGAAGGTGCAGATTAAGGAAGACATGTATGGTTCCATGCATATTTGAGGTATATTATCCTATTTATCATTTGTTTATTTATTGAATGCAATGCAATGTAGGTGAATGAAAATGGAGGAGCACTGACAACAATGCTAAAATATCCTTGTATGAGAAAGGAAGACATGTATGGTTCCATGCATATTTGAGGTATATTATCATATTTGTCATTTATTTATTTATTGAATGCAATGCAATGTAGGTGAATGAAAATGGAGGAGCACTGACAACAATGCTAAAATATCAAATTCATGTGAGTTTTGCAGTGAGTGTAGAGGTAGATGTGAGTTTTCTTTTGACATAAAATTCATGTGTTATTTTATGAAATTCTTCTCATTTCAAATGCAATGATTTTCCTCCCTCCTTATATATGTAGGATTTATGATATTTGGTCTTTGCATAAGATGTATTTGTGCATAATACAAATCAAAAGATTTTTAGTCTATCTTCAAGAAATTCTCATAAGATTCTTTAAAAAATTCTCATAAGATATTTGGTCCGTGTTTAATATTTATCATCAAATTTTCTTGTCTCTATTTAATACTTATCTATATTTTGGTGTGCAGGGTGTCCTTGGTTGCCATGAATGCTTTTTGGGGTTGCAGAATTTGTGTTTGTTATTTCTCTTTATTTGTTTTTTTTTTTTTACTTATTTCTGTTGATTTTTGCTATTGTTGTTTGTATCTTTTGTGATTGTTGGTTTTGTATTGGTGCTATATTTTTTTTTCCGTTTGTGAGCATGGCCATGCTAATTTGTACTTTAATATTTTGTTTTTTCTATTTTACTTTTTATCTATTTTTCCCATCTTTGTGAATAGTTTTTATTTTTGGATTCAATTGGTGGGGAAATTAAGGCAAGGCTTAACAACCGCACATTCCACAAGTATAGTGGGGAAAGATGAAGGAGGTATGTATTTATTTGTTTTCCGTTAAAATAATTTTATTTGTTACTTTATAATTATATCAGGTGTGTTTGTTTAAATTTTGAGGCAATTCGGGTAAAGGAAGGTAATTGGGAGTTCCATGCATTAATGGAACTTGCTTCTAATTGAGTAGAGTTTGTAGATATGGATGGTACATAATAAAATTTTCAATCCTGGTTATGACCATATTCGTCTTAATCTTTGATTTAGAGGGGGATTTAGCTCTTCATGCTACTAGAGGGTGTGGGCCTCTCACTCGTTTCATTCAATCCCATAATTTCTTTAGAGTTACATATTTGGCCTTTCAACTTGATGATATTTACAACCTTCTCCATGGATATCATGTTACATAGATTCTTCTCTAGCCTTGGGTTCTTTTCTTAAAAATTCAGGTCAAAATCTTGGATGAAGGAGCTTCAAATTTCACCTCAAAATCTTGCATGAAGGAGCCAAGAGCATCATTGACTTTATTATAAAGTGCCTCATTGGTGGAAGAATGTGTTATTCCGCAATCTGTACTTGCCCAAAGCCAAAGGCAAGTGAGACAACATTGGTGTAACAATGGGATATCGTATCACTACCACCTCAATAGGAAATCCCCTATTTTAGGGAAGGATGCAAGTCCAACCCAAAGGATGTGTCCCTGGTGGGATAAAGGGATGGGTAGGCTAAGGTTATGTCAAGAAAGTCAACAAAGTCTACGTCATTGGTCACCAAAGTTAACAAAGTCTACATCTGAGAAATTGAGGCAAATAAGTGTAATTTGTGTACTTGCCTGAAACAAGAACAACAAAGCATATATATATAACAGTTTCATGTACAAAAATGATAGGAAAGCCTCCAAATATGATAGAGAATGCAATTATATGATGGCTGAAGAAAAATTACGGTTCGATGATGGTTTATAACAGCCAAAAGTAAATTGTAACATCCACAAGAATTAGTGCTCAAAATTGCTAGAAAAGACAGTGAAAATTGAGCATATATCAAGTAGATTCCTTAAAAATTGTCACAAACAAGTTCTGAGTAAGTTAGCTATGAGTTAGCATAGTGTATGCAGAAAAAATGCTACAGTTAGATGGGTGTAGCAAACATTTATTGAAGCAGTAAGAAAGTTAGAGATCTATGATAAGTTTGTGTTAGACTTAGTTAGCATAGGTTTGAGAGAATAAGGTTTGAGTGTTTGATCAATCTTCCAACAAGAGAGAAGTGAGAACTAGTGCCTTTTAGTGTTTATGGAGTCAATTATATCAACACAATAACTTGGAGAAATTACAATGATTATACTTGTTTAAGAGATGAATAGGTGGAAGCTTGAGTAGTAGCACCTTAAGTCCTTAGGTACCAAGTCCTTAAGAGAAGGTTCAACTAGGATGTAGATACTTCTAGTCCCTAGCGATTTCTCCTATCCTTAGACTCTTGAAATATATTTAATGCAATAAGAAGAAGGCTATAACCCCAGTGGCTATATTTATATGGAAAATCCTGGCTTAATTACCCAATAGTTGTATCTTTTCACATTTTTGATCCTAGATGTTAATTTTCTCATTAGAATTAAAATAAATCAATTCTTTACAAAATAACCCTCAAATTGTGACATTAGGCCTCCTCCATGAGATGTTGAGAGGTCATCTAGCAAAACGTTGGGCTTCCAAAGGCCCTCCTCCATGCCACATGTGCCCAAATTGCATCACAACATCTCTCAATGTCAACGCCTAGCCCTAGGTGACATCATGGGGCTACTAGGGTGACATCCAAGGTCTCCAAAGTGAACGTCCAAGTGGGGAAGGGTGTCCCCCATGGTCTAGGCTTGCCAGGGTGCCTCCAAAGGCAAGGTCCTCTTCCTTCACTACGCACACTAGTCATCACTGTCTTGCCCCAGGCTTGGGGTTTCAATATCTATTCATGGGCTTCAAGTCCTGATGAAGGTTCGAATTGGTCATCACCTCATGAATACTTGTCATGAATACATGTCATTTTTGAGCCTACATGTCAATTTTCTCATTAAAATTAAAATGATTCGCTTCTTTACAAAATAACCCTCAAAAGGGTGACATTAGGCCTCCTCCATGAGATGTTGAGGTCATCTAGCAAAACGTAGGGTCTCCAAAGGCCCTCCTCCATGCCACATGTGCCAAAACTACATCCCAACATATCTCAATGTCAAACCCTAGCCTTGAGTGACATCATGGGCTACTAGGGTGACATCCAAGGTCTCCAAATCCAACATCCAGGTGGGGATGGGTGGCCTCCATCGTCTAGGCTTGCCAGGGTGCCTCCAAAGGTAATGTCCTCTTCCTTCACTGTGTAAGTTGGTCGTAATTGTTTTTCCCCAGGCTTGGGTCTTCATCGTCCATCCATGGGATTCAAGCCCTCATGGGATACTAGGGTGACATCCAAGGTCTCTAAAGCCAACTTATAGGTAGGGAATGGTGGCCCCCATAATCTAGGCTTGCCAGGGTGCCTCCAAAGGCAACGTCCTCTTCCTTCACTGTGCAAACTGGTCGTAACTGTATTTCCCTAGGCTTGGGGTTTCAACGTCCATCCATGGGATTCAAGCCCTCATGAAGGTTCAAACTGGTCATCTCCTCATGAATAAATGTCCACCAGGCAAGCTCTTGCAAAGACAAACAAGTACGCCCTACATGGGTCCATGAGTCACATCTAATAATTAAATCACTCAAACATGTGCATCAAACCCCTCTAAACCAAACAAATGCTCAAGGATGTTATACAACTTGCCAAATTTAGGTTTTGGAAGGGGTCTAAAGATGCCCTATTGGGTTAATAACTCTGAGGTCTAGGGCGTTTCCTAGGTGGAGCCTATCCTGGTCATATGTGTATGTGATATTGTGTAGAGTGAACTTTTGGGCATGGGGTTCATGACATACATGGGTTTGTATTGTCTTACCTATGGGCACTTTTGTGGAGGGTGAGTTTCCTTTTGTCCGCAATGCAATTTTTCTAAGCCCATTTGTTTTCCATTCTTCATCTTAGGTTTTTCTTTCATGTTTCTTTAATGTTTCAAGGAATTAGTTGGAGGCCATTGTCCTGGCTTGGTGTCTAGATACGATAGTGTCATTCACAAATACCTCATGGAAATGAGAAGGATGGCTCGCGATGAGACCCCCTTTCCCTTAGTTATGCAAATGAGAGCCACTGCCCTGACTTGGTGACCAGATGATGGTATGTCATACCTTTAAATACCTTTGATCGTTAATGGTCGGCTCATGATGAGACCCCCTACCCCCCTACTAACACCTTGAGTATTCATTATCATTCATTTTGTGGGTCCCCTATTCTTACATAGAAGCATTTCATTGCTTTCTCGGGGATCCCTAGGCGAAGCATCTCAAAGTTTTTATGATTGAATTTTATCTTTTGCCAGCTACTTTTACCCTCTGGGCCTTCAACCCCTTCTTCCCATGAGGTAAGGTACAATCCTTTCTTGGGTATGGAGTTCATCACATACAAGGGTTTGTATTGTCTTACCTATGGGCACCTTTTTGAAGGGTGAGTTGCCTTTTGTCCGCAATGCAATTTTTCCAAGCCCATTTGTTTGCCATTCTTCTTCTTAGCTTTTTCTTTCATGTTTCTTTCATGTCTCAAGGAATTAGTTGGAGGCCACTGTCCTGGATTGGTGTCTAGATACGATAGTGTCATTTACAAATACCTTGCAGAAATGAGAAGGATGGCTCATGATGAGACCCCCTTTCCCTTAGCTATGCAACTGAGAGACACTGCCCTAACTTGGTGACCAGATCATGGTAATGTCATACCGCTAAATACCTATGATCATGATAGGTTGAATCGTGATGAGACCTATCCCCTAGCTAACACCTTGAGTATTCATTATCATTCATTTTGTGGGTCCTCTATTCTTACATAGAAGCATTTCATTGCTTTCTCGGGGATCCCTGGGTGAAGCATCTCAAATGTTTTATGATTGGCTTTTATCTTTTGTCAACTACTTTTACCCTATGGGCCTTCAACCCCTTCTTCCCATGAGGTAAGGTACAATCCCTTCTTTGGTCAATACACGCGAAGATCCCAAAAGGTTGGGGATACGGAGGTAAAAAGTATGGAAAGTGACAAGTATGGTAGGGAAAAGATGATGAATTTTCAAGGAGCCACCCAGTAGCAACCTATTCTTGAGGGCATAAACTATAAGGCCTCATCAGATTGATCAACAATGGGTTTTCCTTTGTACATATCATGGCTATTGAACATTATTTACAAAGGAAGGATTCCCTTTGGGAGAGTGTCATTATGTAAATCTTCAACTCATAAATTCATGGATTCAACTAGAAAATTAACTTGAGATTTTGAGAAGTCCCTGCTCCTTTGCAAAAAATGAAGGATATGGGCATCATCGTTGAAGACTTTCCAATGTTCAGGGTTATATTTCAAACAAATGATCGAAAGACAACTTCCATCTTTCATATGTCATGAAGCATTTGTTCGCAAGGTTGTAGGGTAGCGACAAAGACAACCAAGGAATCTGCAATTTAGTTATTTTCTCTTGGGATGACTTCAATTGAAAAGGCATCAAATAGTCCTATGGTGTTCGAAATTGAATTCTTGTAGCTCCTTAAATATGATTTGTTTTCCAAAGTTAGAGATAGTGAAGTGAGTCAAATCGCTTGGAGAGACAATTTGCAAAATCTAAGAGTATTTTCACCACAAAGATAACTCTAGACTAGTGCCCTTAACTTTCTAGGGCTTATGGAGTCAAGCATGAAACACCTGCAGAATGAGTTAGATAGTAAAGACGAATGGAGTTTATCCATAAGATGCAACCTCTCTTGGGCCTTAGGATTGAAACTTCCAAGAAAATGATTTCTAGGGTGCAACCTCACTTGGTCACTAGATGTCATTTTCCCTCTTCTAGATTACTTGGTTTAAGGATCAAGATGGACTAGGATAAAAAACCTAAGTTGGAACCTCTGTTGGGCCTTAGGTATTTGAACCCTAGCAATAAATTATGTCTCTTAATACCTTTAGAAAAAACTTGGACAAACGAAAGTGTAGAAGGAGAGAAACCCTTATGTCTCCTTCTTAGGGTTTACTTAAAACCAGATAGCTATTATCACATTATATCATGAGCAAACACATTAACTTAAAGTAAATTACTTACTCATTCTAGTTGATATATCAAAGAAAACCATTGTTGCAACAAGATATCATCCAAGAAATGCAAGCATCCACACAATAATCCTTCCAAGTTCCTTAAGATGTGCATACTAGATCCAAGAAGCCAAAAAATTTCAAGTGAAAATTTTAGAGAGATCTCCCACACAAGTGTGAGGAGTGAAGTGTGTTAATTTTTATGCCATTATTATAGTTCTTTGCATTTCAATAGATAAGAGCATAATAAGAACAAGATCATTGAGAAATACACATTCACAAGAGACACATTATTTATCCTGGTAAACCCTCTAGGGGAAGAAAACCCAGCCAAACTTCCTTATCATAAATAGCTTAAACAATGTTCAAGAGATAACTCAAACCAATACAGAAAGTCCTCCCCAAGATATGCGCCACTCTTCTCCTCCTCTCTCTGGTAATTGCATCTTGCCTCATAAGAGAAATGAGCAAGTGAGTAGTGTGTTTGAAGTGAGGTGCTAGCCTCTTATTTATACAAGACTGGCACATGTGAAAGGTCACAACTGGTAGGGCTGGCCTCTCACTCTGGGTGGGTAAACCCACCTTTAATTAATTCTGGGTCTTCCATAATAAATGCTAGGGCTGACTTCTTATTCTTCCCTTTGTAATTGTCCGATGACCAATCCACAAAAGGGGATTTGGTCCTTATACAATTACCGACATGATTAATCCACAATGGGGATTAATCCAATAACAATAATAATAATAATAATGACATGATTAATCCACAATGGGGTTTTAATCCAATAATAATAATGACATGATTAATC
>SNQJ01S0010657.1:133602-171111 GCA_010110895.2 Picea sitchensis | reverse complement strand
TGCTTATTGCAGCAAGCATCCTAAACTTTGGGATGAACATTTACACTACATTCAGCATGCGTACAATCGAGCTAAGCACTCTTCGACGCAAACGTCGCCATTTGAAGCATGTTTTGGCTATTTGCCCAAGTCACCTTTAGATTTTATCTTTGGGAAAGATATTGATGTTGATGGTCAATATGACATTGATAGGGCAGAGAAGTTCATTGAACAAATTCATTCGATACATCAAGTGGTGCAAGAGCAGTTGGAAAAGAGTCAGGCCAAGTACAAGACGAGACATGACAAGCACCATGTTGATCACAGTTTCCAAGTTGGAGATGAATTTTGTATTTACATCAGCAAGGAGAGGCTTAAAGGAGAAGGTAAAAAGTTGAAACCAATTTGATATGGTCCTTTCAAGATTATCGACAAGATTGGTAACAATGCTTTTCGTTTAGATTTGCCTCCTTATATGCAGATGTATGCAGTTGTTAATGTTGATAATTTGAAGTTGTATGATCCTCCATTGATCGATGATCAAGGAGAGCATGCTCAGATTCCTTCTATCGATGATTTTTCTCCAGATTATCTAACAAAACTGCAGGAAGACACCATTCTTGACACGAGAATGCGAACTTCGAAACGAGGAAATGTGGAGTATCTTCGAGTTGGTCTTAAAGGGATGAATCCAAGCAAGGCCAAGTGGATTGAGGTTGAAAGGGTGAGGTAACTCTACCCTCATCTTTTCATAGGCTGAAAATAGTCTTTTGGAGGTCCAAAAGATTCCCAATGGGGAGGTGTGATCAGGGGATCAAATTTTGCTCAAAAATTCAAAATGCTCGGAATTGCTTCAAACCGGATGAGAGTGTAGGCCTCATCGTTTCGAACCCAACGCAACTCGTTTCATCTCAAACGGACATCGGGAGCGAGAGATATTGCAATATGTTCGTTAAGTTAAACAGGCAAAATACATTTGCTAACTGTACAGTCCGTACAGTGACGTGGCAGGGTCGTACAGGTCGTACGATGACGTGTCAAGTGGTGACATGGCAGATGCTAATTAGCAGGTGTGGTCGAATGGTTATTTGACATGTGTCCATTGGTGGTTAATGGTATGTTGATGTGGCCTAATCTCTGGGCGCCACGTGTCACTTGATGTATGGTTAAAACTTTGCTATTAACGAGAGTCGACCCCGTGACCTCCAGGTCGGGGAACGACTTGGAAAGGAGTGGCCAACCAATGCGCCAATGCGTGTTACTTGATATATAAGTGGAATGGATTGTATTTAAATTAGCATATGGGAATGGTTTGGGCCGCGACCGGGTCGGGGCTTAGCCCCAGCCCTTGGTCGCGCACCATATTACATATAACCATTGTATAACATATATGTGCGCCATATTACATATAACCATTGTATAACATATGTGTGTCGTATTACATATAACCATTGTATAACATATATGCGCGGGGTTGCAACGGTTATATGATTGTTATGCAAAAGTGCGGGTTTTATGTTTGTAAGCCATGGTTTTATGATATGACCCATGTGCCCACGACCGGAGCAGTTGGAGCGGTTCAACCGTTTGGCTCTTTTTACCACAGCACGCGGTCACGTGACCCTCATACGCCCAGGTGCTAGGCAGTTAGGGGATGGCGCACCCTTAATCGTCCTACGGTTTGCACCGTTGGCGCGGTTGCGCCTGGTGCTGGGTTTTCATGCCTTATATTGCGTGTGAGCCAGGTTCAAACAACAAGGGTGCAATTTGTAGATGCAAAGACAACAAGCTTGAAGAGGGAGACTTCCAGGAGGCCTAACTTCTTCGTTTTTCGAMCAATTGAGGTGCCRAAAGAGCCCATACAGGGGGTTTTGGATGCTCTGAAGCCATTGGMGCAGTCGGTTTGTCAGTTTGAGCATTGTAAGACATGTTTTTGAGCACTTTTAGCAATTAATAATAATGATCCATTGGAAGCTGGACCAGGAGATGTAGCCCAAGAGAGGGGTGAACTCCTTTATCAAATTGTTGTGTTTATGTGCTTATGTTCATTGATTATGTTGCTATCTATGTGTATTTTGCATAAGTAATCCCTTAATCTATGTGTTTCAAACTGATCCTTTTGCTTTAAACACATAACATTTACATTGCAAATAATTTCAAGTATTTCAAGTCTTCTTCAATTTTAGATCAGTTCACTAACTCTACCTTTGGAAAACAAATCATATTTATTGTTGTTCTTATAAATGTTTGTTATAGCCACTGGGGTTTGATTTTATTGTTGCATACTTACTTGAAATAGTGGCTAAAGATACTCAGAATCATAGTCAAGAAATTGGATGTTGTTGCACATGTTGAAGGCTTAATTATTATGCTCAATTGTTATATTTCTAAGTACGTTTTCCTATTGATGTTATACATTGTTTTATTGCATTAATTTTGCAACAACAATATGTTCATTTGATTATCTAGTGTCTAAGAGGTCATAAATGCACTATACAACTTGGTAATTGTCTATATTATGCTTTGGATTGTTTATTTTCTCGTATAGGTGAATCAATTACCTCGTTTTCCTCTACCTCTCCTAAACCTAGACCTAACATTTAAGTGACTAATATAGGGGGTTGTAGGCTTGGCTAATATTGCTACTTGATCCCTTGAGGTCACTACGGAATCATCCTTTGTGTTGGACCTCTTCCATCATTAAAATGAGGAAAGTCTCTACTTAAGTGAGAGTGGTAGAAACTTCTATTTGTTACACATATATGTATCTTGTGCAGGCTTTGCACAAGCACAAATCCTATGATAATATGAGGAATGGAAGAGGTAGTTGATCGCTATAGTTTGCAAATGACGCCCAACTGAAGTTGACCGATGAATGGTAGAATGATGTATATAGGATAAGGTTTAAAGGGATTCTGAGAGTAATGTTGAAGTCAAACCCTCTCCAAACCTTTGACATACTAGAGTGGGACACACTCTTTCCCGACCTTCTATGGAGACTATTTTTTTTTGCTCGTTATATTGCCTGACCAGGGTAAGTCCCTCTCAAACATGCATTCTATTACCTCCAACCTAGGGGTAACTAAGGAGATCATGTCTCGAGGCCCACAGGTTGTAGACATCGAGTGTCGAGAGCTAGATGTACAGATCATAGCCTTGGAGGGGCCCTTCTTTTCATTGATGCATCCTACACATCACCAGCAGCAGCATCCACCACACCGGCCTGGTTCCGACAAGGAAGTGGGTCTTGCTCCATGAGGTAATGAGTCGAGGTAGAATGGTATGTATAACTCTTATATTTAAAGAATTTGAACATGTTGCAAATGATATTTCTTTATTTCAAAACATTTGCTTGGAATTTATGCTATTTTCCTTATTTGAACCTGAGGGGGGTTTTGTTGTATACTAGTAACTTGGTTGCTCGCAGGATTGGGTTGCTACTAGGTGGTTCCTTGAAAATTCATCATTTGTTCCCTACCATACTTGTCACTTTCCATACGTTTTCCCTCTGTCTCCCCAGCCTTTTGGGATCTTCAAATGTATTGACCCAAGAAGGTATTGTACCTTACCTCATGGGAAGAAGGGGTTAAAGGCCCAGAGGGTAAAAGTTGTTGGAAAAAAGATAAAATCCAATCATAAAACCTTTCAGATGCTTTGCCCAGGAATCCCCGAGAAAGCAATGAAACGCTTTTCTGTAAGAATAGGGGACCCACAAAATGATTGATAATGAATACTCAAGATGTTAGTTGGGGGTAGGAGGTCTCATCATGAGTGGGCTTATCATGATCATAGGTATTTAGCAATATGACATTACCATCATCTGGTAACCAAGCGAAGGTAGTGGTTCTCAGTTCCATAACTAAGGGAAAGGGGGTCTCATCACGAGCCATCCTTCAAATTTTCGCGAGGTATTTGTGAATGACACTGTCGTATATGGAAACCAAGCTAGGAGAATGGCCTCCAACTAATTCTTTGAAACATGAAAGAAACATGAAAGAAAAAGCTAAGAAGAAGAATAAAAAACAAATGGGCTTAGAAAATTGCATTGCGAACAAAGGGAAACTCACCCTCTACAAAGGGAGTCTTGGAGTAATGTTGAATTCAAACCCTCTCCAAACCCTTGACATACTACAGTGGGACACACTCTTTCCCGGCCTTCTATAAAGACCAATTTTTTTATGCTCGTTATATTGCAGGACTAGGGTAAGTCCCTCTCAAACATGCATTTTGTTACCCACAACCTAGGGGTAACTAAGGAGACCATGTCTCAAGGCCCACGGGTTGTAGATGTGGAGTGTCGAGAGCCAGAGATGGACATAGCATATCCCTACTAGGGCCCTTCTTTTCATTGATGCATCATACACATCACCAGCATCAGCATCCACCACACCAACCTGGTTCCCACAAGGCAATGGGTCTTTCTCCATGAAGTAATGAGTCCAGGTATCATGGTACGTATCACTCTGATATTTAAAGCATTTGAACATTTTGCAAAGGATATTTCTTTATTTTAGAACATTTGCTTGGAATTTATGCTCTTTGCCTTATTTGAACCTAAGGGGGGCATCATTGTATGCTAGTAAGTTGGTTTCCCTCGAGAGTAGGTTGCTACTAGGTGGTTCCTTGAAAATTCATCGTTTGTTGTTGACAAAAGATAAAAGCCAATCATAAAACCTTTGATATGCTTCACCAAGGGATCCCCGAGAAAGCAATGAAATGCTTCTATGTAAGAATAGGAGACCCACAAAATAAATGATAATGAATACTCAAGGTGTTAGTTAAGGGATAGGAGGTCTCATCACGAGTCGACCTATCATGATCATAGGTATTTAGCAGTATGACATTACCATCATCTGCTCACAAATTCAAGGCAGTGTCTCTCATTTGCATAACTAAGGGAAAGGGGGTCTCATCACGAGCCATCCTTCTCATTTCCATGAGGTATTTGTGAATGACATTATTGTATATAGAAACCAAGCCAGGACAGTGGCCTCCAACTAATTCCTTGAAACATGAAAGAAACATCAAAGAAAAAGCTAAGAAGAAGAATGGAAAACAAATGGACTTGGAAAAATTGCATTGAGGAAAAAAGGCAGCTCACCCTCCACAAAGGCGCCCATAGGTAAGACAATACAAACCCTTGTATGTCATGAACACCATACCCAAGAAGGGATTGTACCTTACCTCGTGGGAAGAAGGGGTTAAAGGCCCAAAGGGTAAAAGTAGCTGGAAAAAGATAAAAGACAATCATAAAAACTTTGAGATGCTTCGCCTAGGGATCCCCGAGAAAGCAATGAAACGCTTCTATGTAAAAATAGGGGACCCACAAAATGAATGACAATGAATACTCAAGGTGTTAGTTGGGGGATAGGAGGTCTCATCACGAGTCGACCTATCATGATCATAGGTATTTAGCGGTATGACATACCATCATCTGGTCACCAAGTCAGGGCAGTGGCTCTCATTTGCATTACTAAGGGAACGGGGGTCTCATCGTGAGCCATCCTTCTCATTTCCACTAGGTATTTGTGAATGGCACTATCGTATCTAGACACCAAGCTAGGACAGTGACCTCCAACTAATTCCTTGAAACATTAAAGAAACATGAAAGAAAAAGCTAAGAAGAAGAATGGAAAACAAATGGGCTAGGAAAAATCGCATTGCGGAAAAAAGGAAACTCACCCTCCACAAAGGTGCCCATAGGTAAGACAATACAAACCCTTGTATGTAATGAACCCCATGCCCAAAAGTTTACTCTACACAATCTCACATACACATATGACTAGGATAAGCTCCACCTAGGAAACACCCTAGACCTCGAAGTTATTAACCCAATAGGGCATCTTCAGACCCCTTCCCAAACCTAAATTTGGCAAGTTGTGTAACGTCCTTGAGCATTTTTTTAGTTTATGGGGGTTTGATGCACATGTTCGAGTGATTTAATTATTATATGTGACTCATGGACCCCTATAGGGCGTACTTGTTTGTCTTTGCAGGACCTTGTCTGGTGGACATGTATTCATGAGGAGATGACCAGTTTGAACCTTCATGACAGCTTGAAGCCCATGGATGGATGTTGAAACCCTAAGCCTGGGGAAAGACAGTTACAACCAGATTGTACATTGAAGGAAGAGGATGTTGCCTTTGGATGCACCTTGGCAAGCCTAGGTGATGGGAGCGACCCTTCCCTACCTGGACGTTGGCTTTGGAGAACTTGGATGTCACCCTAGTAGCCCATAAGGGCTTAAAGCCCATGGATGGACGATGAATCCCCAAGCCTGGGGCAAGATAGTTACAACCAGTTTGCATAATGAAGGAAGAGGACATTACCTTTGGAGGCACCCTAGCTAGCCTAGATGATGGAGGCCAGCCATCCCCACCTGGACGTTGGCTTTGGAGACCTTGGATGTCACCCTAGAAGCCCATGACATCACCCAGCACTAGGGTTTGACATTGAGATATTTCGGGCTGCAATTTTGGCACATGTGGCATGGAGGAGAGCCTTTGGAGACCCTACCTTTTGCTAGATGACCTCAACATCTCATAGAGGATGCCTAATGTCACCGTTTTGAGGATTATTTTGTAAAGAAGTGATTTATTTTTATTTTAATAAGAAAATTGACATGTAGGCTCAAAAATGACATGTATTCATGACCAGTATTCATGAGGGGATGACCAATTCGAACCTTCATTAGGACTTGAAGCCCATGAATGGATGTTGAAACCCCAAGCCTAGGGAAAGTCAATGATGACCAGTTTGCATATTGAGGGAAGAGGTAGTTTCCTTTGGAAGAACCCTGGCAAGCATAGACCATGGGGGACACCCTTCCCCACCTAGACGTTCACTTTGGAGACCTTGGACGTCACCCTAGTATCCCCATGACGTCACCCAGGGCTAGGGTTTGACACTGAGAGATGTTGGGATGCAATTTTGGCACATGTGGCATGGAGGACAGCCTTTGCAAGCCCAACGTCTTGCTCGATGACCTCAACATCTCATGTAGGAGGCCTAACATCATAATTTGAGGATTATTTTGTAAAGAATTCATTTATTTTAATTTTAATGAGAAAATTGACATGTAGGCTCAAAAATGTGAAAAGATACAACTATTGGGTAATTAAGCCAAGATTTTCCATATAAATATGGTTGGCTAAATTCATTTTTACATCATAACTCACCTTTCACAAGAGGGGGACAGAAATTGGTGCCCTTTTAGGGGTACTTGGCTGAAATTTTGAGGCACACTTGCTTGGAGACTTGTTTGGATGCAGTTTCAATCATTTCTTGGTGGAATTTTGGTAAATCTAGGGTTTTTATTGCTTGATTATTCTTGGTGAAGTAAATCTGCATGATACATGTTTATGGTATGTTTACTTGTTCATGTTTAAGATTATGAAATTGCTTGCTTGAAAACCCTAGGAGTAAGAGACATAAGGTGTTTCTTTCTTTCTCTTCATTTTGCTAGTTTTGCCTACAAAAATCTTGTCTAGACAACTTCTAGAGCCTTAAAGTGCTAATACTCTAGAATCTTTGTCTTCTTCTTATTGCATTAAATATATTTCAAGAGTCTAAGGATAGGAGAAATCGCTAGATCTTAGAAGTACCTACATCCTAGTTCAAACTTCTCTTAAGGACTTGGTACCTGAGGACTTAAGGTGCTACTCCTCAAGCTTCCACCTATTCATCTCTTAAACAAGTATAATCATTGTAATTTCTCCAAGTTATTGTGGTGATATAATTGACTCCATAAACACTAAAAGGCACTAGTTCTCACTTCTCTCTTGTTGGAATATTGATCAAACACTCAAACCTTATTCTCTCAAACCTATGCTAACTAAGTCTAACACAAACTTAGCATAGATCTCTAACTTTCTTACCGCTTCTATAATTGTTTGCTACACCCATCTAAATGCAGCATTTTTTTTGCATACACTATGCTAACTCATAGCTAGCTTACTCCAAACTTGCTTATGACAATTGTTAAGGAATCTACTTAATATATGCTCAATTTTCAGTGTCTTTTCTAGCAATTTTGAGCACTAATTCTTGTGGTTGTTACAATTTACTTTTGGCTGTTATAAACCGTCATCTAACTGTAATTTTGCCTCAGCCATCATATAATTGCATTGTCTATCATCTTTGGAGGCTTTACTATCATTTTTGTACATGAAATTGCTATATATATATATTCTTTGTTGTTCTTGTTTCAGGGAAGTACACAAATTACACTTATTTTCCTCAATTTATCAGATGTAGACTGTGTTGACTTTGGTGACTAGTGATGTAGACTTTTTTGACTTTCTTGACATAACCTTAGCCTACCCATCCCTTTAGCCCACCGAGGACGCCTCCCTTGGGTTGGACTTGCATCCTTCCCTAAAAGAGGGGATTTCCTATTGAGGTGATATTGATAGGATATCCCATTGTTACACCAATCTTGTCTCACTTGCCTTTGGCTTTGGGCAATTACAGATTGTGTGATAACACATTCTTTCACCAATGAGGCACTTTATAATAAAGTCAATGATGCTCTTGGCTCCTTCATGCAAGATTTTGAGGTGAAATTTGAAGCTCCTTCATGCAAGATTTTGAGGTGAAATTTGAAGCAAACAACCCAAGGCTAGAGAAGAATCTACGTAACATGAGATCCATGTCATAGGTTGTAAATATCATGAAGTTGAAAGGCCAAATATGTCACTCTAAAGAAATTATGGGATTGAATGAGACGAGTGAGCAGCCCACACCCTCTAGTAGCACGAAGAGCTTAGTCCCCCTCTAAATCAAATATTAAGATGAATATGGTCATAACCAGGATTGAAAATTTTATTATGTATCATCCATATCTACTAACTCTACTCAATTAGGAGCAAGTTCCATTGATGCATGGAACTCCCAATTACCTTCCTTTACCCGAATTGCCTCTAAATTTAAACAAACACACATGATATAATTATAAAGTAACAAATGAGTTAAATTAAAATGGAACAGAACCATAAAATTATTTTAACAGAAAACAAATAAATACATACCTCCTTCATCTTTCCCCACTATACTTGTGGAATGTGCGGTTGTTAAGCCTTGTCTTAATTTCCCCACCAATTGAATCCAAAAATAAAAACTATTCACAAAGATAGGAAAAATAGATAAAAAGTAAAATAGAAAAAACAAATATTAAAGGACAAATTAGCATGGCCATGGTCACAAACAGAAAAAAAATATATAGCACCAATAGAAAAACAACAATCGCAAAAGATACAAACAACAATAGCAAAAAACAACAGATAGAAGAAAAAAAAACAAATAAAGAGAAATAACAAACACAAACTCTGCAACCCCAAAAAGCATTCATGGCAACCAAGGACACCCTGCACACCAAAATATAGAAATATCTTATGAGAATTTCTTAAAGAATCTTATGAGAATTTCTTGAAGATAGACTAAAAATATTTTGATTTGTCTTGTGCACAAATACATCTTATGTAAATACCAAATATCATAAATCCTACATAGATAAGGAGGGAGGAGAATCATTGTATTTGAAATCAGAATAATTTCATAAAATAACACATGGATTTTGTGCCAAAAGAAAACTCACCTCTACCTCTACACTCACTGCAATAGTCACCCTCTATGTCCACCTTTACCCAGGCACTTTGCTACAATGGCCCACATCTGTCTCATACAAGGATATTTTAGCACTCTTGCCAGTGCTCTTCCATTTTCATTCACCTACATTGCATTGCATTCAATAAATAAACAAATGACAAATATGATAATATACCTCAAATATATGTAACCATAAATGTCTTCCTTTATCATACAAGGATATTTTAGCATTGTTTTCAGTGCTCCTCCATTTTAATTCACCTACATTGCATTGCATTCAATAAATAAATAAATGACAACTATGATAATATACCTCAAATATGCATCGAACCATACATGTCTTCCTTAATCTGCACCTTCACCCATTGCACTTTGGAATCTGCATCATATCTAGACACACAATTAGTTAGGACCCACCTTAATTTATTCAACCACTGAGCCCAATAAAAAACAAACTAGAAAATATAAATAGAGACCAAAAAAAACTTATGAGAAATCTTAAAAAAACACCAAAAATCTGATTAGAAATATTAAACAAATATTGAAATATATTGCGAGAAATCATAAACTTATGAGTAATCTTATGTAATGAACAAAAATCATAGTCCCTAAATAAGTTAAAAGGAAGGAGAACCATCATATCAAACAAAGATAGATTCATAACACAACAAAATAAAAACTCACCTTCCACCTCTCCATCTCCTACATTGCCCACATTTATCTCATACAAAGATATTTCTGGGGTTTCATTAGAGATGATCATATTTACCTCACCTGCATTACAGTGCACTCCATATATAAATAATATAAAATGCATCTAATTTAAACAAGTAGGCAAGGAACCATACTATCTCACCGACCTCATCATCCTCCTTAGCCTCTACTTTCACCAAGTGTGCCTATGGAATTTTCACTAGCTCTAGTATTTACCTTCATTTTTCCACGTACTGAACTCAACAAAAACCATACCAAAAAATATTAAATAAAGTCTAAAAAATCTTATGAAACGTATTAAATAGTGACTGAAAGATTTTATGACAAATCTTAAATATTAAATAAAGACTAAAAATCTTATGAAAAGTATTAAATAGAGAGTGAAAGATTTTATGAGAAATCTTAAATATTAAATAAAGACTAAAAAATCTTATGAAAAGTATTAAATAGAGAGTGAAAGATTTTATGAGAAATCTTAAATATTAAATAAAGACTAAAAAATCTTATGAAAAGTATTAAATAGAGACTGGAAGATTTTATGAGAAATATTAAACAAATATTGAAATATATTACAAGAAATCATAAACATATGAGTAATAATATGCAATGACTAAAAATCATAATCCCTAAATAAGTAAAAAGGAAGGAGAACCATCATATGAAACAAGGATATATTCATAACACAACCAAATAAAAACTCACCTACCACCTCTACATCTCCTACATTGCCCACATTTATCTCATACAAAGATATTTCAGTGATTTCATTCGAGATCCTCTACCTAGCCTCACTTGCATTACAATGCACTCGATATATGAATAATATAAGATGCATCTAATTTAAACAAGTAGGCATGGAACCATACATACCTTATCGACTTCATCATCCTCCTTAGCCTCTGCGTTCACCAAGAGTGCCTATGGAATTTGCACTAGCCCTAGTATTTGCCTTCATTTTCCCAGCCACTAAATTCAACAAAAATCAAACCAAAAATTTTTAAATAAAGACTAAAAATTCAATCTTATGAAAATTATTAAATAGAGACTCAAATATTTTATGAGAAATCTTAAATATTAAATAATGATTAAAAAATCTTATGAAAAGTATTAAGAAAAGACTAGATGATTTTATGAGAAATCTCAAATATTAAATAAAGATTGAAAAATCTTATCAAAAGTATTAAAGCGAGACTGAAATATTTTATGAGAAATCTTAAACAAATATTAAAATATATTGAGAGAAATCATAAATTTATGAGTAATTTTATGCAATGACCAAAAATCATAATCCCTAAATAAGTAAAAAGGAAGGAGAATCATCATAAGAAACAATGATAGATTCGTAACACAACCAAATAAAAACTCACCTTCTACCTCTGCATCTCCTACATTGCCCACATTTATCTCATACAAATATATTTCAATGGTTTCAATCGAGATCGTCCACCTTACTTCACCTGCATTACAGTGCACTTGATATATAAATAATATAATATGCATCTAATTTAAACAAATAGGCATGGAACCATACATACCTCATCGACCTCATCGTCCTCCTTAGTCTCTACCTTCACAAAGTGTGCCTATGGAATTTGCACTAGCCCTAGTATTTTCCTTCATTTCCCCACCCACTGAATTCAACAAAAACCAAACCAAAAAATATTAAATAAAAACTAAAAACGTTTATGAGAAGTATTAAATAGACACCAAAATATTTTATCAAAAATGTTAAACAAAGACCAAAACTCATAATCCCTAAATAAATAAAAAGGAAGGATAACCACCATATGAAACAAGGATAGATTCATAACACAACCAAATAAAAACTCACCTTCCACTTCTGCATATCCTAAATTGCCCACATTTATCTTATACAAAGATATTTTAGTGGTTCCATTCGAGATCACCCACCTTACCTCACCTGCATTACGTGCACTCGATATATAAATAATATAAGATGCATCTAATTTAAACAAATAAGCATGGAACCATACATACCTCATCGCCCTCCTTAGCCTCTACCTTCACCAAGTGTTCCTATGGAATTTGCACTAGCCCCAGTATTTACCTTCATTTCCCCACATACTGAATTCAACAAAAACCAAACCAAAAAATATTAAATAAAAACTAAAAAATCTTATGAAAAGTATTAAATAGAGACTGAAAGATTTTATCAGAAATCTTAAACAAAGACCAAAAATCTTAATCTTATGTTGAAGTGGATTTTATGTAAAAATATTAATTTATCACTCTAGACCATTTTTATATAAAAATCTTAATTTATCTTAAATATGTTACATGGAACTCCCAAAAACATCATCTTACATGTTTTTTTTCACAACGTTTCTAAAATTGATTTGTAATTATTACACAACTAATTGCTCAAATGTATCGATGCTTATGCCAGAAATAACAAGACATTGAGAACAGTATAAAGAAGGGAGGCTTGCACAAGTGGCTACTGGAAGTTGTCACACCTGTCACAGGTACAGAATGGAAAATAAATGTAGTCACTTGACCTCAATCCAACATGAACAGCCTCAATCCAACATGAACAAGCAAGGGAAAGGACCATGCACCCTCATGATATGAGGTTTATCTTAACCCCAAGAGAAGGATTAGAAATATGTTGTCCCCTCTACCGGTATTAAAGACTAGAAGTCGCATTATCGTGTGGGCTAGTAGGATGGGAGAACCATAGCAAGTGCATGTGGATAAGGTGTTGAGAATGGACATAAAGAAATGGCTTCACTCTTATCATGCATTTGTTGCTTCTATTGCTTTCGTTTATCTCAATAGAAGTCACATTATCGTGTGAGATAGTAGGATGGGAGAATCATAGCAAGTGCATGTGGATAAGGTGTTGAAAGTGGAGCTAAAGCAATGGCTTCACTCTTATCATGCATTTGTTGCTTCTATTGCTTTATTTTATCTTCGTATTGTCTAGCTCAACTCTAATCAATTTTAGTTGGTCTGTGTTACTAGGATTTTCTTAGGCTATTGCTCAGATATATCGATGTTAATGCGCTGGTAAATGTTTAAAACAGGGAGGCTTGCACAAGTGGCCGCCAAAGGTGGTCACCCCTCAGCCCTGGCATGGGTACAGGATGGCAAATAGGCTTGGGAACTCCACCTCAAACCAGAATTATTGAAGAGGATGAAAGATCTTGCACCCTCGTGATATGAGGGTGATGGATCTTAACCCCAAGATAAGGATCAGAAACAAATTGTTTAACCCGCTGCCAAAATTAAAGGCTAGAAGTCACATTATTATATGGGCTAGTAGGATGGGAGAATCATAGCCAGTGCAAATAAATAAGGTGTTGAGAATGGAGATAAAGTTATGGCTTCAATCTTCTAATACTTTATTTGCTTTTGTGGCTCACTTTCATCTCTTTGCTATCTACTTAAAGATCAAAATTGGTTTAAGCTGGACTAAGTTACTACAATTTTCTTAGGCATGGTCTCAAAACAGGTAAGAACCTCCTTGGATTCCTCAACTTTAGTGTTGTAAAGTGAAGGAAATGCACTTGCCATTCTCCCTGCCCATGGAGGATTGTTAGCTCTATGGACAGGATGTTTGTTCACTCTCAATTCCTAAGAGGTTAGACTCGTATTGTTTTCAACTAGTAAGTGTATTTGTTTGTTGTTGGTGAATGTTTTATTAGCATGCATTCTTGATCTAAGCTGCCTATGGTAGCTAGAGTAGGATGTGTTTTTTGTCTAAGCTTCAAACTTATAACTCTTGATTTCTTGCCTAAAGATTTTATGAGAAAAAGTTAAAGGCACACTTGGGAGGATGGGAGGTGTTACCCCCCATCCCAAGAGTAGGTAGAGGAGATAATTTCTCATGGCCCACAATGAAGACAATGATCCCATTGATGATGATGATGATCAACATGTCCACCGTAGCACCCCAGCAGCCCCCCTCAAATTGCCTCTTCTACTTTGGATCAACCAAGCTCATCACATCCAGTCAACTCAGTGTATGTGATTTTATTGCTCAATAGCCATGATATGTGCAAAGGAAAACTCAGTGTTGATCAATTTGATGAGGCATTGGAATTTAATCTTACCTTGGATATTGAGCCAATTATGGTAAAGATAGGGAAAGGAACCACTAAGTCTGAGAGAGATAGTATACTAAAAATCCCTTTCAAGGAATATAAAGATATTTAACATGATATCCGTCTCATTGAGGGGGGGGACCATTTAGACAAAAACCAAGGCATATTAACCCCAAGTTATCCCCCCAAGGCATATTAACCCCAAGTTATCCCCCCACATCCAAAAAGAAATTCAGAAGATGGTAGACATCTATATCATAGCCCCTATTAGGTACTCATCTTGGATGTCCAATTTGGTTGTTGTGCGAAAGAAGAGTGGAGATATTCGATTATGTGTTGGAATTTATGCTCTTCTCCTTATTTGAACCTAAGGGGGGCATCATTGTATCCTAGTAAGTAGGTTTCCCTCAGGAATAGGTTGCTACTCGGTGGTACCTTGAAAATTCATCGTCTTTTCCCTACCATACTTGTCACTTTCCATACTTTTTCCCTCCGTTTTTCCAACCTTTTGGGATCTTCGGGTGTATTGACCAAAGAAGGGATTGTACCTTACCTCGTGGGAAGAAGGAGTTGAAGGCCCAGAGGGTAAAAGTAGTTGACAAAAGATAAAATCCAATCATAAAACCTTTGAGATGCTTTGCCCAAGGATCCCCGAGAAAGCAATGAAACGCTTCTATGTAAGAATAGGGGACCCACAAAATGAATGATAATGAATACTCAAAGTGTTAGTTAGGGGATAGGTCTCATCACGAGTCGACCTATCATGATCATAGGTATTTAGCAGTATGACATTACCATCATCTGGTCACCAAGTTAGGCCAGTGACTCTCAGTTGCATAACTAAGGGAAAGGGGGTCTCATCACGAGCCATCCTTCTCATTTCCGCGAGGTATATGTAAATGACACTATCGTATCTAGACACCAAGCCAGTACAGTGGCCTCCAACTAATTCCTTGAAACATGAAAGAAAAAGCTAAGAAGAAGAATGGAAAACAAATGAGCTTGGAAAAATTGCATTGCGGACAAAAGGCAGCTCACCCTTCACAAAGACGCCCATAGGTAAGACAATACAAACCCTTGTATGTCATGAACCCCATGCCCAAGAAGGCATTGTACCTTACCTCATGGGAAGAAGGGGTTGAAGGCCCAGAGGGTAAAAGTAGCTGGAAAAAGATAAAAGCCAATCATAAGAACTTTGAGATGCTTCGCCTAGGGATCCCCGAGAAAGAAATGAAACTCTTCTATGTAAGAATAGGGGACCCACAAAATGAATGATAATGAATACTCAAGGTGTTAGTAGGGGGACAGGAGGTCTCATCATGAGCCGACCATTAATGATCAAAGGTATTTAGCGGTATGACATACCATCACCTGGTCACCAAGTCAAGTCAGTGGCTCTCATGTGCATAACTAATGGAAAGGGGGTCTCATTGCGAGCCATCCTTCTCATTTCCACGAGGTATTTGTGAATGACACTATTGTATCTAGACACCAAGTGTTTATGGAAACCCCAAAAAGAATTTATGGAAACCAAGGACACCCTGCACACCAAAATATAGATAAGTATTAAATAGAGACAAGAAAATTTGATGATAAATATTAAACACGGACCAAATATCTTATAATAAATTTTTAAAGAATCTTATGAGAATTTCTTGAAGATAGACAAAAAATCTTTTGATTTTTCTTATGCACAAATACATCTTATGTAAAGAACAAATATCATAAATCCTACATAGATAAGGAGGGAGGAGAATCATTGTATTTGAAATGATAAGAATTTCATAAAATAACACATGGATTTTGTGCCAAAAGAAAACTCACATCTACCTCTACACGCACTGCAATGCTCACCCTCTACGTCCACCTCTACCCATGCACTTTGCCACAATGGCCCACGTCTCTCTCATACAAGGATATTTTATCATTGTTGTCAGTGCTACTCCATTTTCATTCACCTACATTGCATTGCATTCAATAAATAAATACATGACAAATATGATAATATACCTCATATATGCATCGAACCATCCATGTCTTCCTTTCTCATACAAGGATATTTTATCATTGTTGTCAGTGCTCCTCCATTTTCATTTACCTACATTGCATTGCATTCAATAAATAAACAAATGACAAATATGATAATATACCTCAAATATGCATGGAACCATACATGTCTTCCTTAATCTACACCTTCACCCATTGCACTTTGGATTCTCCATTTTCATTCACCTACATTGCATTGCATTCAATAAATAAACAAATGACAACTATGATAATATACCTCAAATATGCATGGAACCATACATGTCTTCCTTAATCTGCACCTTCACCCATTGCACTTTGGAATCTGCATCATATCTAGACACACAGTTAGTTAGGACCCACCTTAATTTCTTCAACCACTGAACCCAATAAAAAACAAACTATAAAATATAAATAGAGACCAAAAAAAACTTATGAGAAATCTTAAAAAGACGCCAAAAATCTAATTATAAATAATAAACAAATATTGAAATATATTGCGAGAAATCATAAACTTATGAGTAATCTTATGTAATGACCAAAAATCATAATCCCTAAATAAGTAAAAAGGAAGGATAACCATCATATGAAATAAGGATAGATTCATAACACAACCAAATAAAAACTCACCTTCCACCTCTCCATCTCCTACATTGCCCACATTTATCTCATACAAAGATATTTCTGGGGTTTCATTCGAGATCCTCCACCTTACCTCACCTACATTACAGTTCACTCGATATATAAATAATATAATATGTATCTAATTTAAACAAGTAGGCATGGAACCATACTACCTCACCAACCTCATCGGCCTCCTTAGGCTTTGCCTTCACCAAGTGTGCCTATGGAATTTTCACTAGTGTTAGTATTTGCCTTCACTTCTCCCCGTACTGAATTCAACAAAAACCACACCAAAAAATATTAAATAAAGATTAAAATATCTTATGAAACGTATTAAATAGTAACTGAAAGATTTTATGAGAAATCTTAAATATTAAATAAAGACTGAAAATCTTATGAAAAGTATTAAATAGAGAGTGAAAGATTTTATGAGAAATCTTAAATATTAAATAAAGACTAAAAAATCTTATGAAAAGTATTAAATAGAGACTAGAAGATTTTATGAGAAATATTAAACAAATATTGAAATATATTGCAAGAAATCATAAACTTACGAGTAATGATATGCAATGACCAAAAATCATAATCCCTAAATAAGTAAAAAGGAAGGAGAACCATCATATGAAACAAAGAAAAATTCATAACACGACCAAATAAAAACTCACCTACCACCTCTACATCTCCTACATTGCCCACATTTATCTCATACAAAGATATTTCAGTGGTTTCATTCGAGATCCTCTACCTAACCTCACTTGCATTACAGTGCACTCGATATATAAATAATATAAGATGCATCTAATTTAAACAAGTAGGCATGGAACCATACATACCTTATCGACCTCATTGTCCTCCTTAACCTTTGCCTTCACAAAGTGTGCCTATGGAATTTGCACTAGCCCTAGTATTTGCCTTCATTTCCCCAGTCACTAAATTCAACAAAAATCAAACCAAAAATTTTTAAATAAAGACTAAAAATTCAATCTTATGAAAATTATTAAATAGAGACTGAAATATTTTATGACAAATCTTAAATATTAAATAATGACTAAAAAATCTGATGAAAAGTATTATACAAAGACTGAATGATTTTATGAGAAATTTCAAATATTAAATAAAGACTTGAAAATCTTATCAAAAGTATTAAAGAGAGACTGAAATATTTTATGAGAAATCTTAAACAAATATTGTAGTATATTGAGAGAAATCATATATTTATGAGTAATCTTATGCAATGACCAAAAATCATAATGCCTAAATAAGTAAAAAGGAAGGAGAACCATCATATGAAACAATGATAGATTCATAACCCAACCAAATAAAAACTCACCTTCTACCTCTGCATCTCCTACATTGCCCACATTTATCTCATACAAATATATTTCAATGTTTTCAATCGATATCCACCTTACCTCACCTGCATTACAGTGCACTCGATATATAAATAATATAATATGCATCTAATTTAAACAAATAGGCATGGAACCATACATACCTCATCATCCTCCTTAGCCTCTACCTTCACAAAGTGTGCCTATAGAATTTGCACTAGCCCTAGTATTTGCCTTCATTTCCCCACCCACTGAATTCAACAAAAACCAAACCAAAAAATATTAAATAAAAACTAAACACTCTTATGAAAAGTATTAAATAGACACCAAAATATTTTATCAAAAATCTTAAACAAAGACCAAAACTCATAATCCCTAAATTAATAAAAAGGAAGGAGAACCACCATATGAAACAAGGATAGATTCATAACACAACCAAATAAAAACTCACCTTCCACTTCTGCGTCTCCTAAATTTCCCACATTTATCTTGTACAAAGATATTTCAGTAGTTCCATTCGAGATCACCCACCTTACCTCACCTGCATTACGTGCACTCAATATATAAATAATATAAGATGCATCTAATTTAAACATGTAAGCATGGAACCATACATACCTCATTGTCCTCCTTAGCCTCTACCTTCACCAAGTGTGCATATGGAATTTGCACTAGCCCTAGTATTTGCCTTCATTTCCCCACATACTGAATTCAACAAAAACCAAACCAAAAAATATTAAATAAAAACTAAAAAATCTTATGAAACATGTTAAATAGAGACTAAAAGATTTTATGAGAAATCTTAAACAAAGACCAAAAATCTTAATCTTATGTAGAAGTGGATTTTATGTAAAAATCTTAATTTATCATTCTAGACCATTTTTATATAAAAATCTTAATTTGTCTTAAATATGTTACATGGAAATCCCAAAAACATCATCTTACATGTTTTTTTTCACAACGTTTCTAAAATTGATTCGTAATTATTACACAACTAATTGCTCAAATGCATCGATGCTTATGCCTGAAATAACAAGACATTGAGAACAATATAAAGAAGGGAGGCTTGCACAAGTGGCCACTAGAAGCTGTCACACCTGTCACAGGTACAAAATGGCAAATAAATGTAGTCACTTGACCTCAATCCAACATAAACAACCTCAATCCAGCATGAACAAGCAAGGGAAAGGACCATGTACCCTCAGGATATGAGGGTTATCTTAACCCCAAGAGAAGGATTAGAAATATGTTGTCCCCTCTGTCGGTATTAAAGACTAGAAGTCACATTATCGTGTGGGCTAGTACGATGGGAGAACCATAGCAAGTGCATGTGGATAAAGTGTTGAGAATGGACATAAATAAATGGCTTCACTCTTATCATGCATTTGTTGCTTCTATTTCTTTCGTTTATCTTAGTAGAAGTCACATTATCGTGTGAGATAGTAGGATGGGAGAATCATAGCAAGTGCATGTGGATAAGGTGTTGAAAATGGAGATAAAGCAATGGCTTCGCTCTTATCATGCATTTGTTGCTTATATTGCTTGCTTTTATCTTCGTATTGTCTATCTAAACTCTAATCAATTTTAGTTGGTCTGTTTTACTAGGATTTTCTTAGGCTATTGCTCAGATATATCAATGTTAATGCTCGGGTAAATGTTTAAAACAGGGAGGCTTGCACAAGTGGCCGTTAGAGGTGGTCACCCCTCAGCCCTGTCATGGGTACAATATGGAAAATAGGCTTGGGAACTCCACCTCAAACTAGAATTATTGAAGAGGATGAAAGAGATTGCACCCTCGTGATATGAGGGTGATGGATCTTAACCCCAAGATAAGGATCAGAAACAAATTGTTTAACCCGCTGCCAAAATTAAAGGCTAGAAGTCACATTATTCTATGGGCTAGTAGGATGGAAGAATCATAGCCAGTGCAAATAAATAAGGTGTTGAGAATGGAGATAAAGTTATGGTTTCAATCTTCTGATACTTTATTTGCTTTTGTGGCTCACTTTCATCTCTTTTCTATCTACTTAAAGATCCAAATGGGTTTTAGCTTGACTAAGTTACTACAATTTTCTTAGGCATGGTCTCAAAATAGGTAAGCACCTCCTTGGATTCCTCAACTTTAGTGTTGTAAAGTGAAGGAAAGGCACTTGCCATTCTCCCTGCCCAGGCAGGATTGTTAGCTCTATGGACAAGATGTTTGTTCTCTCTCAATTGCTAAGAGGATGGACTCGTATTGTTTTCAACTAGTAAGTGCATTTGTTTGTTGTTGGTGAATGTTTTATTAGCATGCATTCTTGATCTAAGCTACCTATGGTACCTAGAGTAGGATGTGTTTTTTGTCTAAGCTTCAAACTTATAACTCTTGGTTTTTTGACTAAATATTTTCTGAGAAAAATTTAAAGGCACACTTGGGAGGATGGGAGGTGTTACCCCCCATCCCAAGAGTAGGTAGAGGAGATCATGTCTCATGGCCCACAATGAAGACAATTATCCCATTGATGATCATCATCATCATCATGTCCACCGTAGCACCCCAGCAGCCCCCCTAAAATTGCCTCTTCTACTTTGGATCAACCAAGCTCATCACATCCAGTCAACTCAGTGAATGGATCATAAAATCAAAAAGTTATATTTGTTTCCATGTTTCACCTTGGTGGCCAACATTTGTGCCCTAGTCCCATGTTGTCACCCCAAGGAAAAGGGGTACTACTAGGGTTCAAAGACCTAAGGTCCAACATAGGTTGCACCTTAGGGTTTTGATCCAAGTCCATCTTGATCCTTGAACTAGGTAATCTAGAAGAGGGAAAACAACATCTAGGGACCACGCGAGGTTGCACCCTAGAAATCGTTTTCTTGGAAGTTTCATTCCTAAGGCTTAAGAGAGGATGCACCTTATGGATAAACTCCATTCTTCTTTACTATCTAAATCATTCTTCAAGTGTTGCATGCTTGACTCCATAAGCCCTAGAAAGTCAAGGGCACTAGTCTAGAGTTATCTTTGTGGTGAAAATACTCTTAGAATTAGCATATTGTCTCTCCAAGCGATTTGACTCACTTCACTATCTCTAACTTTGGCAAACAAATTGTATTTAAGGAGATACAGGAATTCAATTTCGAACACCATAGGACTATTTGATGCATTTTCAATTGAAGTCATCCCAACAGAAAATAACTAAATTGCAGATGCCTTGGTTGTCTTTGTTGCTACCCTACAACCTTGTGAACAAATGCTTCATGACATATGAAAGATGGAAGTTGTCTTTTGACTATTTATTCCGGATAACCCTGAACATTGGAAAGTCTTCAACGATGATGCCCATATCCTTCATTTTTTTCAAAGGAGCGGGGAATTCTCGGAATCTCTAGTTAATTTCCTAGCTGAATCCATGAATTTATGAGTTGAATATTTACCTAATGACACTCTCCCAAAGGGAATCCCGCCTTTGGAAAGAATGCTCAATAGCCATGATATGTACAAAGGAAAACTCATTGTTGATCAATATGATGAGGCCTTGGAGTTTAATCTTACCTCAGATATCGAGCCAATTATGGTTGACGTCTAGATCATAGCCCCTATTAGGTACTCATCTTGGATGTCCAATTTGGTTGTTGTGCGAAAGAAGAGTGGAGATATTAGATTATGTGTTGAAACTAGAAACCTCAACCAATTATCGCTCAAATACAATTAACCCCTCAACATGAAACATTTGTTACAAAGAGCCACTCGTGCCAAAATGATATCAATGTTGGATGGTTTCTCTAGATACAACCATGTCTTGGTAAAGAAAGAAGATCGACTTAAGACTGCCTTCACCACTCCTTGGGTAACCTTTATGTACTTAAGGATGCATTTTGGACCTATGAATGCAGGATCCACATTCCAGAGTGCGATGGATTTTTCCTTTAGGGACTTGATAGGGAAAATCATAGAGATATACTAGATTATGTGTTGACATTAGAAACCTCAACCAATTATCGCTCAAATACAATTAAGCCCTCAACATGAAACATTTATTACAAAGAGTCACTCATGCCAGAATGATGTCAATGTTGGATGGTTTCTCTAGATACAACCATGTCTTGGTAAAGAAAGAAGATCGACTTAAGACTGCCTTCACCACTCCTTGGGGAACCTTTATGTACTTAAGGATGACTTTTGGCCCTATGAATACATGGTCCACATTCCAGAGAGCGATGTATTTTTCCTTTAGGGACTTGATAGGGAAAATCATAGAGATATACTAAGGAAATCTAATGGTTGTGTCTAAGGAAAGTAACACACATGTTTCACACCTTAGGAGGATATTTGAGCGTTATAGGAAATACGATATTTCTCTGAATCCCAAGAAATCAATCTTTGGTATTAACAAGGCGAAGTTGTTAGGACATGTGGTTTCAAAAGAAGGTATTTCAATTGATCCTAAAAAAATCGAATACATTAAGAATATCCATCCCCAAACTAACAAGAAATCCTAGCAATCATTCGTTGGTAGGATCAACTTCATAAAAAGATTTATCCCAAATTTTGTCAAAAAGGTCAAACCAATGAATGTCTTACTAAGGAAAGGAGTTGCATTCAAATGGGATGACGACAACATAGAGTCCTTTCAATATATTAAGGAGGCAATTGCTACGTTCTTTGGTAAGATCAACTTCATAAAAATATTTATCCCAAACTATGTCAAAAAGGTCAAATCAATGAATGCCTTACTAAAGAAAGGCGTTGCATTCAAATGGGATGACAACAACATGGAGTCCTTTGAAGACATTAAGGAGGAAATTGCTATAGCACCTGTCTTTATTAGTCCTTACTATTCCGATCACTTCATAATATTTTCATTCGCTTCTCAGGATACTATAGTTGGAGTGCTCATACAAAAGAACAGAGATGATTACGAGCAACCCATTGCCTTCATGAGTAAAACCCTTAAGAATGTTGAGGTTTCCTTATAAATAAGGCTAGTGCTCCAACTTATTTTCATCACTACTTCACTCATCACACTTGTGTGGGAGATCTCTCGGAAATTTTTTCCCTTGCCCTACCTTCTTTGGCTTCTTGGATCTAGTGTGCACTTCTTGAGGAACGATTATTGTGTAGATGCTTGCATTTCTTGGATGATATCTTGTTGTAACTAAGGTTTTCTTGGCATAGCCACTTGAATGAGTAAGTAATTTGTTTTAATTAATGTGTTTTCTCATGATATAATGTGATAATTGTTATCTTGTTAAGTAAACTCTAGGAAAAAGACACAAGAGTTTCTCTCCTTCTACACTTGTGTTTGTCCAAGTTTTGTCTAAAGGCATTAAGAGACCTAGTCTCTTGCTAGGGTTCAAAAACACAAGGCCCAAGAAATATTTCACATTAGGGTTTTCATCCTAGTCGATCTTGATCCTTGAACTATGTAATATAGAAGACAGAAAACGAAATCTAGGGCCCAAGAGAGGTTGCACCCTAGAAGTTGTTTTCTTGGAAGTTTCAGTTTTGAGCTAAGAGAGGTTGCACCTTAGGGATAAAATTCATATTTCTTTACTATCTAATTCATTCTTAAATTGTTGCATGCTTGACTCCATATGCCCTAGAAAGTCAACGACACTAGTCTACAGTTATCTTTGTGGTGAAAATACTCTTAGAATTAGCATACTCTCTCTTCATGTGATTTGACTAAGTTCACTATCTCTAACTTTGGCAAACAAATCATATTTATTGTTGTTGTTATAAATGTTTGTTATAGCCACTGGGGTTTGATTTTATTGTTGCATACTTACTTGAAATAGTGGCTAAAGATACTCAGAATCATAGTCAAGCAATTGGATGTTGTTCCACATGTTGAAGGCTTAATTCTTATGTTCAATTGTTATATTTCTAAGTACGTTTTCCTATTGATGTTATACATTGTTTTATTGTAGTAATTTTGCAAAAGCAATAGGCGCATTTGATTATCTAGTGTCTAAGAGGTCATAAATGCACTGTACAACTTGGTAATTGTCTATATTATGCTTTGGATTGTTTATTTTCTCGTATAGGTGAATCAATTACCTCATTTTCCTCTACCTCTCCTAAACATAGACCTAACATTTAAGTGACTAATATAGGGGGTTGTAGGCTTGTCTAATATTGCTACTTGATCCCTTGAGGTCACTAGGGAATCATCCTTTGTGTTGTACCTCTTCCATCATTAAAAAGAGGGAAGTCTCTACTTAAGTGAGAGTGGTAGAAACTTCTATTTGTTACACAGATATGTATCTTGTGCATGCTTTCCACAAGTACAAATCCTATGATAATATGAGGAATGGAAGAGGTAGTTGATCGCTATAGTTTGCAAATGACGCCCAACTGAAGTTGACTGATGAATGGTAGAATGATGTATATAGGATAAGGTTTAAAGAGAGTCTAGGAGTAATTTTGAAGTCAAACCCTCTCCAAACCCTTGACATACTAGAGTGGGACACACTCTTTCCAAACCTTCTATGGAGACCATTTTTTTTTCTCGTTATATTGCCTGACTAGGGTAAGTCCCTCTCAAACATGCATTCTATTACCCCCAACCTAGGGGTAACTAAGGATATCATGTCTCGAGGCCCACAGGTTGTAGACATCGAGTGTCGAGAGCTAGATGTACAGAGCATAGCCTTGGAGGGGCCCTTCTTTTCATTGATGCATCCTACACATCACCAGTAGCAGCATCCACCACACCGGCCTGGTTCCGACAAGGAAGTGGGTCTTGCTCCATGAGGTAATGATTCGAGGTAGCATGGTATGTATCACTCTGATATTTAAAGCATTTGAACATGTTGCAAATGATATTTCTTTATTTCAAAACATTTGCTTGGAATTTATGCTATTTTCCTTATTTGAGCCCAAGGGGGGTTTCGTTGTATACTAGTAACTTGGTTGCCCTCGGGATTAGGTTGCTACTAGGTGGTTCCTTGAAAATTCATCCTTTGTTCCCTACCATACTTGTCACTTTCCATACTTTTTCCCTCTATCTCCCCATCCTTTTGGGATCTTCAAATGTATTGACCCAAGAAGGGATTGGACCTTACCTCATGGGAAGAAGGGGTTAAAGGCCCAGAGGGTAAAAGTAGCTGGAAAAAAGATAAAATCCAATCATAAAACCTTTGAGATGCTTCGCCCAGGAATCCCCGAGAAAGCAATGAAATGCTTCTCTGTAAGAATAGGGGACACACAAAATGAATGATAATGAATACTCAAGGTGTTAGTTGGGGGTAGGAGGTCTCATCACGAGCCGACCTATCATGATCATAGGTATTTAGCGATATGACATTACCATCATCTGGTCACCAAGCCAGATTAGTGGTTCTCAGTTGCATAACTAAGGGAGAGGGGGTCTCATCACGAGCCATCCTTCAAATTTCCGCGAGGTATTTGTGAATGACACTGTCGTAAAAGGGATGCAATTTTGGCACATGTGGCATGGAAGAGGACCTTTGGAAGACCAACTTTTTGCTAGATGACCTCAACATCTCATGGAGGAGGCCTAACATCACAATTTGAGGGTTATTTTGTAAAGAATTGATTTATTTTAATTTTTATGAGAAAATTGACATGTAGGCTCAAAAATGTTAAGACACAAATATTGGGTAATTAAGCCAGGATTTTCCATATAAATAGGGTTGGCTAAATTCATTTTTACATCATAACTCACCTTTCACAAGAGGGGGACTGAAATTGGTGCCCTTTTTGGGGTACTTGGCTGAAATTTTGAGGCACACTTGCTTGCAGACTTATTTTGATGCAATTTGGATCATTTCTTGATGGAATTTTGGTAAATCCAGGGTTTTTATTGCTTGATTATTCTTGGTGAATTAAATCTGCATGATAAATTTTTATCGTATGTTTACTTGTTCATATTTAAGATTATGAAATTTCTTTCTTGAGAACCCTAGGAGTAAGAGACATAAGGTGTTTCTTTCTTGCGCTTCATTTTGCTAGTTTTGCCTATGAAAATCTTGTCTAGACAACTTATAGAGCCTTAAAGTGCTAACACTCTAGAAGCTTTGTCTTGTTCTTATTGCTTTAAATATATTTCAAGAGTCTAAGTTTAGGAGAATTCGCTAGGGCCTAGAAGTACCTACATCCTAGTTGAACCTTCTCTTAAGGACTTGGTACTTGAGGACTTAAAGTGTTACTCCTCAAGCTTCCACCTATTCATCTCTTAAACAAGTATAATCTATAAAATATCAGACCCCAACCCAGTTTCAGTCTCACTATTTTTTTAGCCAATATTTAATGCCCAAACCCAGTTTTATAACAGCAAATAAAACTCAGCAGAAAGTAATTTTTCAAAACTGAAGATGAGGATTCTAAACTTCTTTTATAACGCAGAAACAAAATATCAACAACATATAAAACTCAGAAAATTATAGACACTGAGATTTTCAGTCTAACATCAACCCTGGAAAAACCCACAAGGAGAAGACCAGTGAGAGAGGGATTTTTATTATTTATGGGCTTCTGAGAAATTCTTTTACAGCATATTCATCTTCAGAAATTACACAACCTTCTATGTACAGTCCTGGAGTTTGCTCCTTGATTTCTGAACCAGAAATTTGTACCACAGTACGGTTGTCCTAGCAATAAATGGTGTATGGACTGTCCTCGTTTTGCATGCCAAATTTCTACTGCGACTGCAATGAAAAACCCAACAGTAAACTATCTTGAAAAGCGTGCCACCACCCTTGAAAAATGCTTTAGCTTATAGAGCCACCTGGAAGTCACCACTGACTTCCCCTCAGGTCTAGGAACAACTTCCCAGACATCGTTCTTCATGATGGAATTGCACTCTTCCATCATGGCATCTCTCCAAACCTGTCTACCAGAAGCCTCCTCAAAAGTGGAAGGTTCAGACTCCCGAATATTGCTCACCATCGCGATGTAGCTGAAAAACCTCTCGGGAGGTTTACTCTCCCTCACTGCCTACCTGGGATTCCCCACTAAACCCTGTGCCTCCCTCAAAGTATCCTGAAGCCACTTGGGCTTCCTCCTCTTTGAAGTAGTGTCCCATGGAAGGGACTCTCCCTGCTCAACCCCATCTCCTGAAGACAATGATCTCGGTGTCGACTTTGGAGTACTCGATCTTGAAATCTGTGGACCAGTAGCCTGCGAACCTGAACCCTGTGGCCCTGTCAAATATGAACCTATCATCACCGAAAATGGTGGCCCTAAACTCTATGTCATTGTATTCTACTACAGACTCTACTACTCACCATCATGATGTAGCTACAAAACCTCTCGGGAGGTTTACTCTCCCTCACTATCTGCCTGGGATTCCCCACTGAACCCTGTGCCTCCCTCAAAGTATCTTGAAGCCACTTAGGCTTCCTCCTCTTTGAAGTAGTTTCCTATGGAAGGGGCTCTCCCTGCTAAACCCCATCTCCTGAAGACAATGATCCTGATGTCGACTTTGGAGTACTCGATCCTGAAATCTATGGACCAGTAGCCTGTGAACCTGAACCCTGTGGCCCTGTCAACTATGAACCTATCGTCACCGAAATTGGTGGCCCTGAACTCTGTGTCATTGTAGTCTACTGTGGACTCACTTGAGTCTGAGGTGAAGACTGCTCACCCCTCTCTGTCCCACTGGGCTTCCTAAAGGCTCTATCCTCCTCAAATCTGACGTCCCTCCTCAAGACAGTCTTCCTCAAGGAAGAAAGGTAAATACAGAAAGCCTTTGAAGTCTCACTGTACCCAATAAATATCCCTCTCTCTGTCGTGGGCTCCAACTTTGTCCTCTTCTCAGAAGGGACATGTGAATAAGTGATGCACCCAAAAATCCGAAAGTGCCCCACCTCAGGCTTCTTCCCAGAAAAAGCCTCCTCAGGAGTCATGCTCCCCATAGCCTTGTGAGGACTCATGCTCTGCAAGTAAACTACAGTGTAGCATGCCTTGGCCCATAGAAATAGTGGCAACCCCTGATCACGTAGCATGGCTCTCGCAGCCCCAACAATGGCCATGTTCTTTCTCTCTGCAACCCCATTCTGTTGCAGGTTGTAAGGAACAGTCAACTCTCTCCTGATGCCCTCTCCTGCACAGAAGTCCATGAACTCCTTGGAGGTATACTCACCCCAATTGTCTGATCTCAGGACTCTGATTTTCTTCCCTATCAGGTTTTCCACAAGAGCTTTGAACTCTTGGAACCAACTGAAGACCTGTCCTTTGGTCTTCATGAAGAAAATCCAAGACTTTCGTGAGAAGTCATCAATGAATACAACATAGTATAGGAAACCAGTCAACGATGTCGAAGACATCGAGCCACATGCATCTGAATGTATAAGATCAAGTATCCCTGATGTTCTACTATCACTGCTCGGAAAAGAAGTCTTGGTGTAATTTCCCAAAGCACACCCCTTGCACAACTCATGGGGCTCTGAACTGAAATATGGAACTCCCGTCACCATCTCCCTAAAAACTCTCAAATCCCCACGGTGTAAATGTGCCATCCTCCTATGCCATATCTCACATAGGTCACTGTTGTTGGTGGTATGAATCAATGCTCTCGCTAGCTGGAACAAAAACTTGTATAGCTTATCATGTCTAGTACCAATCACTTTGGCCAAAGTGATGCTAGACCCCTTGGGGAAAAGGAGCACCTGCCCATCACAAAACAAGACCTCATAGCCCTTCTCCTCAATAGTAGAAACTGACAGTAAGTTCTTCTTCAAGCCCAGATTATATAGAACCTCTGTCAAATTCATGGGAGGCAAAGACTCCCTCTGAAATGATACAGTCCCGCAACCAACTGCCTTGACCTCCCGGTCATCTCCAATCACTACCTCAACATCTCCAACCTGAGTGAGGTCTATCAAGTGTTCACAAACCCCTGTCATATGGTGAGAGGCACCACTGTCAATATACCAAGTATCTGAATGAGTGGTCCTCGTGGATAGACACACAACCAAGTAAAACTCCTTGTCAAACTTAGTGGAAAATTGTTCCACCACTGCTGAAGATGTTGTTTGTTTCTTCTTATTGTTAGGAAACTCACCTGCATAGTGCCCAAACTTATGGCATGCAAAGCACTTGACTTTGCTCGTGTTTTTCTTCCCTTCACCCTTGGGCTTGTTTCCTCCCTTTGGACTCCTTTTGAACTTCTTCTTGTTGCTGGTAGCAAGAGACACATTCTCCTCCTTGTGACCTGTATATGAACTGCCATGTCCATAACCTCTTTGGGTCTCCTCCTAAACAAACTCATCCCAAAGCCGTTCCCAATTGGGAAGCTTCTCCCTAGCAACAATGCCCTCCACAAAAATAGTCCATTGTTTAGAAACTCCATTCAATGTTGTTCTCACAAGATCACTGTCAGCTATGGCCTCCCCCACAGCTCCAAGCTCATCTCTCACCTGTGTCAGTATAGTAAGGTATGAGACCACATTTTCAGCCTTGGTCATTTTTATGCTCTTTAGTTTTTCCCTCAAAACCATTTTCCGGTTCTCATTTGTACTCTAGTACAATTTAGTCAAAGACTCCCACATCTCATGGGCATTTTCCTTCCCCGTCAAGTGAGGAATCAAATGGTCCTTGATGGAATCAAGAATAATCCTCTTAGCCTTGATACTCTTCTTAGTGTAAGCTGCAAGAAGAGTAGCATCAGTAGGTACCACCACAGGATGAGTTGTGGTATTTTCCACAATGTCCCACAACTCATTTTCTTGCAATAGCAAGATCATCCTCTCCTTCCAAGCACCAAAATTTTCTTCCCCATCAAGTCTTTCCTCAACTCTCAAACCTGTAGCCATTGACTTTTCTTTGCTGAAAATGAAAATTCAAAAAATCTACCCTGTGAAGTGACTGTTGTCCCAACTTTCTGATTTGCTGAAATATATTTGCTTCTCTTAACTGAGCTCTAATACCATGTAAAATTTCAGACCCCAACCCAGTTTCAGTCTCGTTGTTTTTTCAGCCAATGTTTAATGCCCAAACCCAGTTTTATAACAGCAAATAAAACTCAGCAGAAAATAATTTTTCAGAACTGAAACATGAGGATTCTGAACTTCTTTTATAACGCAGAAATAAAATATCAGCAGCATATAAAACTTAGAAAATTATAGACACAGATATTTTCGGTCTAACATCAACCCTAGAAAAACCCACAAGGGGAAAACCAGTGAGAGAGGGATTTTTATTATTTATGGGCTTCTGAGAAATTCTCTTACAGCATATTCATCTTCAGAAATTACACAAACTTATATGTACAGCCCTGGAGTTTGCTCCTTGATTTCTGAACCAGAAATCTGTACCACAGTACGGTTGTCCTAGCAATAAATGTTGTACGATCTATCCTCATTTTGCATGCCAAATTTATGTTGCAACTGTACGAAAAAACCTAGCAATAAATTGTCTTGAAAAACATGCCACCACCCTTGAAAATTGCGTCCAAGATTTCTGGACAGTACAACCCTCGATTTCTATGCAGGTCCATACGGACTGTACGGATTTTGTCACTCGAAAAATCGTGCCCAACTTTCTAATCGTTTTTTGGGCCAATAAATGCAGTATGGAAACTTTGGAATGCATGCAAATACTCCCAAAACAAGTGGTTTTTGTCTTACTCATTTTCTGTGCACATTAATGGTTATACAGACTCTTCAAATCCGTACTATACGACCTGTTCTTCTTTGTTGTCTGTTGCCTTAAAAATCATGCCTGCAAGTTGCCTTGGGATGCATGCCTCTTCTGCAAATGTTGCATCTTCTCAAAGCTAGACCTCTCTCCTTCTCTTTCTCTCCAAAAATTCAATGAACCAACAACCCAACAATGGGTGTGCCCCCTTACCCTAATCGACCTCATGAGGGAAGGTGAGGAATTTTTTAATCCAACAGTTGAGATTGGATTAGATGAGTGGTTGAGATTGAGTGTCTCTTCACTCACCCTCACTAAAGTCATAAATTCACCTTTTAATTTGCATCTCCCAAATTAAATGACAAGGGCCCACATTAGGCACTTCCTCACCCCTTAGGCACCTAGGGATTAGAAACACTTGCCTAGGTACTTTTAATTAAAAATTTTAACATAATCATTGTAATTACTCCAAGTTATTGTGTTGATATAATTGACTCCATAAACACTAAAAGGCACTAGTACTCACTTCTCTCTTGTTAGAAGATTGATCAAAAACTCAAACCTTATTCTCTCAAACCTATGCTAACTAAGTCTAACACAAACTTAGCATAGATCTCTAACTTTCTTACTGCTGCTATAAATGTTTGCTACACCCATCTAATTGCAACATTTTTTCTTCATACACTATGCTAACTCATAGCTAACATACTCAGAACTTGCTTGTGACAATTGTTAAGGAATCTACTTGATATATTCTCAATTTTCATTGTCTTTTCTAGCAATTTTGAGCACTAATTTGTGTGGTTGTTACAATTTAATTTTGGCTGTTATAAACCGTCATCTAACTGTAATTTTGCTTCAGCCATCATATAATTTCATTTTCTATCATCTTTGGAGGCTTTACTATCATATTTGTACATGAAATTGCTATATATATGCTCTGTTGTTCTTGTTTCAAGCAAGTACACAAATTACACTTATTTGCCTCAATTTCTCAGATGTAGACTTTGTTGACTTTGGTGACCAGTGACGTAGACTTTGTTGACTTTCTTGACATAACCTTAGCCTACCCATCCCTTTATCCCACCGGGGATGCCTCCCTTGGGTTGGACTTGCATCCATCCCTAAAAGAGGGGATTTCCTATTGAGGTGGCAGTGATAGGATATCCCATTGTTACACCAATCTTGTCTTACTTGGATTTGGCTTTGGGCAAGTACAGATTGCGCGATAACACATTCTTTCACCAATGAGGAACTTTATAATAAATTCAATGATGCTCTTGGCCCCTTCATGCAAGATTTTGAGGTGAAATTTGAAGCAAAGAACCCAAGGCTAGACAAGAATCTACATAACATGAGATCCATGGAGTAGGTTGTAAATATCATGAAGTTGAAAGGCCAAATATGTCACTCTAAAGAAATTATGGGATTGAATGAGACGAGTGAGAGGCCCACACCCTCTAGTAGCACGAAGAACTTAGTCCCCCTCTAAATCAAATATTAAGACGAAGATGGTCATAACCAGGATTGAAAATTTTATTATGTACCATCCATATCTACGAACTCTACTTAATTAGAAGCAAGTTCCATTGATGCATGGAACTCCCAATTACCTTCCTTTACTTGAATTTCCTATAAATTTAAACAAACACACGTGATATATTTATAAAGTAACATATGAGTTAAATTAAAATGGCATGGAACCATAAAATTATTTTAACAGAAAACAAATAAATACATACCTCCTTCATCTTTCCCCACTATAATTGTGGAATGTGCAGTTGTTAAGCCTTGCCTTAATTTCCCCACCAATTGAATCCAAAAATAAAAACCATTCACAAAGATGGGAAAAACGGATAAAAAGTAAAATAGAAAAAACAAAATATTAAAGTACAAATTAGCATGGCCATGCTCACAAACGGAAAAAAAAATATAGCACCAATACAAAAACAAAAATCACAAAAGATACAAACAACAATAGCAAAAAACAACAGAAATAAAAAATAATAATAATAATAATAAATAAAAATAAAAAACAAATAAAGATAAATAACAAACACAAACTCTGCAACCCCAAAAAGCATTCATGGCAACCAAGGACACCTTGCACACCAAAATATAGATAAGTATTAAATAGAAACAAGAAAAATTGATGATAAATATTAAACACAGACCAAATATCTTATGAGAATTTCTTAAAGAATCTTATGAGAATTTCTTGAACATAGACTAAAAATCTTTTGATTTGTCTTATGCACAAATACATCTTATGTAAAGACAAAATATCATAAATCCTACATAGATAAGGAGGGAGGAGAATCATTCTATTTGAAATGAGAAGAATTTCATAAAATAACACATGGATTTTGTGCCAAAAGAAAACTCACCTCTACCTCTACACTCACTACAATACTCACCCTCTACGTCCACCTCTACCCATGCACTATGCTACAATAGCCCACATCTCTCTCATACAAGGATATTTTAACATTGTTGTTAGTACTCATCCATTTTCATTCACCTACATTGCATTGCATTCAAGATATTTTAACATTGTTGTCAGTGCTCATCCATTTTAATTCACCTACATTGCATTGCATTCAATAAATAAACAAATGACAAATATGATAATATACCTCAAATTTGCATGGAACCATACATGTCTTCCTTAATCTGCACCTTCAACCATTTCACTTTGGAATCTGCATTATATCTAGATGCACATTTAGGTAGGACCCACCTTAATTTCTTCAACCACTGAACCCAATAAAAAACAAACTAGAAAATATAAATAGAGACTAAAAAAATGAGAAATCTTAAAAAGACACCAAAAATCTAATTAGAAATATTAAACAAATATTGAAATATATTGCTAAAAATCATAAACTTATGAGTAATCTTATGTAATGACCAAAAATCATAATCCCTAAATAAGTAAAAAGGAAGGAGAAACATCATATGAAACAAGAATAGATTCATAACACAACCAAATAAAAACTCACCTTCCACCTCTCCATCTGTTACATTGCCCACATTTATCTCATACAAAAATATTTCTGGGGTTTCAATCGAGATCCTCCACCTTACCTCAACTGCATTAAATATAGATAAGTATTAAATTGCATTAAATATAGATAAGTATTAAATAGAGACAAGAAAAGTTGATGATAAATATTAAACACAGACCAAATATCTAAATAATATAAGATGCATCTAATTTAAACAAGTAGGCATGGAACCATACTACCTCACCGACCTCATCGTCCTCCTTAGCCTCTGCCTTCACCAATTGTGCCTATGGAATTTTCACTAGCCCTAGTATTTGCCTTCATTTCTCCACGTACTGAATTCAACAAAAACAAAACCAAAAAATATTAAATAAGGACTAAAAAATCTTATGAAACATATTAAATAGTGACTGAAAGATTTTATGAGAAATCTTAAATATTAAATAAAGACTAAAAATCTTATGAAAAGTATTAAATAGAGACTGAAAGATTTTATGAGAAATCTTAAATATTAAATAAAGACAAAAAAATCTTATGAAAAGTATTAAATAGAGATTAGAAGATTTTATGAGAAATATTAAACAAATATTGAAATATATTGAAAGAAATCATAAACTTATGAGTAATGATATGCAATGACCAAAAATCATAATCCCTAAATAAGTAAAAAGGAAGGAGAACCATCATATGAAACAAGGATAGATTCATAACACAACCAAATAAAAACTCACCTACCACCTCTACATCTCCTACATTGCCCACATTTATCTCATACATCATTCGAGATCCTCTACCTAACCTCATTTGCATTACAATGCACTCGATATATAAATAATATAAGATGCGTCTAATTTAAACAAGTGGGCATGGAACCATACATACCTTATCGACCTCATTGTCCTCCTTAGCCTTTGCCTTCACCAAGTGGACCTATGGAATTTGCACTAGCCCTAGTATTTGCCTTCATTTCCCCACCCACTTAATTCAACAAAAATCAAACCAAAAAAACTTAAATAAAGACTAAAAATTCAATCTTATGAAAAGTATTAAATAGAGACTGAAATATTTTATGAGAAATCTTAAATAAAATAAAGACTAAAAAATCTTCTGAAAAGTATTAAGTAGAGACTAAATAATTTTATGAGAAATCTCAAATATTAAATAAAGACTAAAAAATCTTATGAAAAGTATTATAGAGAGACTTAAATATTTTATGAGAAATCTTAAACAAATATTGAAATATATTGAGAGAAATCATAAATTTACAAGTAATCTTATGTAATGACCAAAAATCATAATCCCTAAATAAGTACAAAGGAAGGAGAACCATCATATGAAACAATGATAGATTCGTAACACAATCAAATAAAAACTCACCTTCTACCTCTGCATCTCCTACATTGCCCACATTGATCTCATACAAATATATTTCAGTGGTTTCATTCGGGATCATCCATCTTACCTCACCTGCATTACAGTGCACTCAATATAAATAATATAATATGCATCGAATTTAAACAAATAGGCATGGAACCATACATACCTCATCGACCTCATCGTCCTCCTTAGCCTCTACCTTCACCAAGTGTTGCTATGGAATTTGCACTAGCCCTAGTATTTGCCTTCATTTCCCCACCCACGGAATTCAACAAAAACCAAACCAAAAAATATTAAATAAAAACTAAAGACTCCTATGAAAAGTATTAAATAGACACCAAAATATTTTATCAGAATTCTTAAACAAAGACCAAAACTCATAATCCCTAAATAAATAAAAAGCAAGGAGAACCATCGTATGAAACAAGGATAGATTCATAACACAACCAAATAAAAACTCACCTTCCACTTCTGTATCTCCTACATTGCCCACGATTATCTTATACAAAGATATTTCATTTGTTCCATTCGAGATCACCCACCTTACATCACCTGCATTACGTGCACTCTATATATAAATAATATAAGATGCATCTAATTTAAACAAACATGGAACCATACATACCACATCGTCCTCGTTATCATCTACCTTCACCGAGTGTGCCTATGGAATTTGCACTAGCCCTAGTATTTGCCTTCATTTCCCCACATACTAGATTCAACAAAAACCAAAACAAACCAACTGTCAGATGGTCAGTAATCAAAACATATAGAAACAAACTTAAAGAGACTCAAAGGATTCAGACTCTAAGGAAGTCACAAATCAAAAAGAAACAAGAACAGGCTTGTAACACTTTGCAGAAAGCAAAGTGTAATGATCCCAAGCCATTATGCAAGGATCATCACTGTTTTGGTGTCTTTTTTGAAACTTTTTCTGAGTGAGGTATTTCGTCAAACACTTTGTTGATATACCTTTTAGATGTGTTTATATGTGTGTATGCAGCAAATAATAGAAAGATATAACCTTGGAACATACCTCAACCATATGCAATAAGATAGACAAGCCAAAACATCTCAAATCTTATTTATTCATAAAATAGAAGAACCTGCTACAATGGAGATGTCGATCTGGAATGCTCAACAGATGGCCAATATGATAGACAATGGATAAAAAGTATGAGCTTCTAAAAAATGCTCCTGAAAATACAAAATAAGCCTCCAAAGGCTAGATAAGATATGAAGACCAATGCCAAGTGCCAAACCCCTCACTGTTGGAAGATGCCACGCTCTGCTAGATAACTGAAGCTCCTCAACAATTCGGCCCTGGTGCCAAAGATGTCCAATCACCTCCAGAAAGATGCCAAATAGTAGGTCGGGTGATGGTAAGAACAACCCAGGTGCCCGAATCTCCAAGATCCCTCTCAAACTCTGTAGATCTGAAATCCCCCACTGAATGGTACGCCCCACTGGATGACTGAAGCCCTAGATAATTCGGCCCTGATGAAAGATGCCTCCAAATGCTCTGAAACTCTCCACGATGATAGATCAGGACGCTGCAATGAGAACCCTAGTGCTCAAATCCTCAAATACCGGATAGATCCTTAGATATAGCTACCCTCCAAATAATGGTGCGCCCTCCTCTTGGGAAAACGTCCCACTCTCAATACAAATCAATCTACCACTAAAAGACTCCAGAAAACAACCAAGAATGATTCCAAGACACCTGCAAAGGAATCCCACTACTTGGAATTCCCGAAATCCCTTCTCCTCAGCTAGGACGAACCCCTCCTCAATGAATGGTGTGCCCCCCTTGCTGGAAACCCCAACTGGTGTGCCCTCTCTCTACCTGCACAAGAAACTGATGTGGAATCCTCCTGCAACTGAGTAGATCTGGAACTAGAATGGTGTGGGAGCGTATTGCAGCTCCTAGACCAATCTTGGAACAAGCTAGGTGGAATATTTCACCACTGAATCGTCCTCTAGGGTTTGTTAAGTCAAAACCCTCAAAAACCCCCAATGTTGGGCTCACTAGCTAAAGCCAGATATCAAAATGATAAACATACATGAATGAATGAGAAGAGGCCCTTTCCTTTCCTTTATACTTTTTGGCTCACCTTGTCCCTCCAAAGTGACTTTCATTTTATTAATATTTAATTAATTAATTAAATCACTTTAATTAATTAATTAACCTTTT
>SNQJ01S0010657.1:115844-133552 GCA_010110895.2 Picea sitchensis | reverse complement strand
TTTATTAATATTTAACTAGTTAATTAAATCACTTTAATTAATTAATTAACCTTTTTACCTTTGAAAAGCTCCTTATCTCTCCTTGTGGCTTCCCTGGCCACTGAAAGTCACTTCTAGCCATCCCATCCTATAGTGTTGCTCCTTCCAATTCCAATGAGATATTACACTGAGAGGTTCCTCCAAGTAATGTGCCCAAAATGACCTCTTCAGTGAATTTCATTGACTTATAGCTTAAAATAGTCAAAATCATGGAAATCGTCGGAATGCAACGAAACCAAAGACAACCTATGCAGAATGGCTCATAATGATGGAATATGATCATCGATACAAGATAGACCCCACAATGCCTCTCAAATACCCCTGTACTCGCTATAACATCCATCTGGCTACTCTGGTCATCATAAATCTCTACACTGTGATGATGTCCCAAAGTGGGGACATTACACAAAGAGAGATGAAGCAGACAAAAGAATGGACTTTCTCATATGGAGGGAGTTGATCACATAATTCCATGCATATTTCTCATTTAGGCATGAAGCTGAGATTAGGAGGGAGCTAATCCCCATCGATATGATCCATTGAAGAATCTGTGAATACCATGAAGTATATGTCCATGTTCTTCATTGGAAGTAGTAGCCATGATAAGCATCACATTTTCAGCTTGACTCTAGAAGAAGTCTTCTTCGAAAAGAAGCCTTGAATATCCTTGGTGTTCCATCTACATTTATGTTCCTATGGCAGAAGGAAAAAGTTGGAGCCTTCAAGAAAGAAGGGCATGTAATCTATAGAAGATTCCATGGACTCCAACATTAAAGAGAAACATAAGGAAGAACATGAAGATTCCAAGGAAGAAAGAAAAGTCAGAACAAACAATTGAACCAATTTGAACAAACTAGAAACAGTCAAGCAGAAGGAATGGAAGGAAGCTATGATGAAGAACAATGTTTGTGAGAAACTGTGAAAAAGACTTAAGCATTGAGAGATACAAGGCGAGACTCAAGGATGCAAGGTTCTTCCAGAAGGAGGGAGAAGACTATGATGACAGCTTGTTCTAGTAACCAGACATACCTCTACCTAAGCCATTATATATCTTGCAGTATCCATGGGTTGGAGTTTACATCCGATGAATGTAAAGATTGTTCTTCTCAACAAAGTAATTGAAGGAGAAGCATATAGAACAAACCTCAAGGTTTTGAGGTATACCAGAAAGAGACCCGTGTATGAAGATATAAGAAGACCTTGTATGGATTCAAGCAACCTGGTGCAGAGCCTCTCATGTACAACAGAAGCATGGTGAAAATTTTCTATGACAGAGGAAGTGTATTGAAATGATTCTTCAGAAATCTGGGATGATGGATTGCAAATCTATGGCAAGCACCCATGATGACAGATATGAAGAAGTTGAGAGACTCTGATCCACTAGACTCGTCTTTGTATAGACAATTGATTGGCTCATTAATGTATTTCAAGAATACTCAGTTGGATATTTTCTTTGTGGGACGTTTGAGTTATGATGTACAGCTACATGGATTTATCGATTCAGATTGGGCAGGAAGTGCAGATGACAGAAGAAGTGCTACTTGGATATGTTTCAATTTGAGTTTTTCCATGATGTCATGGGCTAGTAGGAAACAGAAGTCTGATGCACTCAACACTACAGAAGAAGAGTATATTGCATCTTGTGATGCTTGTACGGAAGCAGTATGGCTCTGTAAGTTGGTTTCTGGACTGTTTGATTAGGTGTTGGATTCGATCATGATATTTAGTGATAATCAAAGCTGTGTGAAGATTTCAGAGAACCCGGTATTCCATGACAGATCGAAGGACATTGAGATCAAGTATTATTTTCTCCATGATAGTGTCTAGGGGGGAGAAGTGGTTCTCTAGTATATCTACACAGATGAGCAGATAGCAAATATTTTGGAAAAGCCTCTGTCCAGGCTGAAAAGTTTGCGTACTTAAGGGACAAGCTGGTACTTGTGGAGATGACTTCCTTATTGGAAAAGGAAGATATTACTCCCAGGTTGGGAGGGAGCATTGATATGTTATTGATTTATGGGTAGTCATTTTCCACTTCGAAAAATGGTCCAAGTAGGGTAGTCACTTTCCAGTCCGAAAAGTGGCCCAAGATTTATGACGGACATGCATTTTCCAGTTCGGAAAATGGTCCAGATTGGACAGTCATTTTCATAATGAAAATGGTTCGATAGATTGTTGATATACATAGATAGTGATTCCCCTTATTTCCTAGTCCAGTAGCAGATCCAAAACTAGGAAGCCAGTATTTTGCAGGAATTAGATCCTTATGTAGCAAGTTTAAATCAGATCCAGTGTCTATGAGTGCAGTTAGAAAAAAGATTTCTCCATTTATTTCTAGTTGGATCTTGATATAGTACTTCTGATATTTTATAGGAAAAACTTGCATACCTTTCATTCCCTGCATTTCTATTATCGATTGCTCCTGCAGGACAATCTCAAAAGGAGCATCTTCTAGAGGGGGAGGAATTGATTCAAGCCTTTCTTTGATGCCTTTGATTTCTTGTCTAGCCCATGAATCTACTTTGTAACTGGATTCAACATCCCCTTCTAGTCTTCTAACTTTTTCCTTTAAATCACAAACTTCTTTCTTCAACAAAAAGACTTCTTTAGCTAAGTCTGTAACAGAGGTATTCTGCAGTTTAGGTTCTCTGTTAAACTTGATATAAGTCTTTGTATTTTTGTCAAAAGAAGCATCTAAGAACAAAGGTTGTCTTTTAAGAATTTCAGGAGCTTTTCCCCTTTGTTCTGCCTTCACAGTTTTAATGAAAGTTTCAAGAAGAGAATTTTTCATATCCCCTTATGGAAGGCCTTTAATCTGGGCAAGCATCTGTGCCTCTTGATCTCATGTGTTCTGAAACATACAGACCTTCAATTTTTCCATCTGTATTGGTTCTGATTCTGTATCAGAACTGTCAGTGTCACTTTCACAACTACAGAAAATTGGATTACTGCAGTTGCAATACTGATTTATTAATATTTCCTCATCTGAACTATTTTCAAATTGAGAAGCACTAACAGATGAAGAACAACATCCTTCTCGAAGAAGATGAACTTCTTCTTTTGGTTTGAATGGATTGTAGGGACAAGAATTTGTATCATGATTATTGGCTCCACATCTATTGCATTGAAGCTTAAGAGCCAATTGTTTCTTTTCTTGAGCCTCTTTTGCCTTTTGTGCAGAGAATTTACCTTTGGCTTTTCTGGAGGCTTCATTTTCTGGACAATCATGAGCATAATGTCCAAGCTTTCCACAGATCCAGCAGACTACTTTTTGCTTTACTTCATGCACATGAGTTTTGAGCCTGATATATTTTGGCTCATAGTAATGAGTACTAGGTTTATCCCGATACCTAGCTTTATACTTTCTACCCTTTTCTCCCTGGACATCTTTGGGCCTTTTTCTTCTTTTTCTTGTTGGATTTGTTAGGTATAACCCATATTGTTCACAGATTGATTTCTGGTCAAGGAGGTAAGAGGACTTTGACACAGAATTTTGCACTTTCATACTTGTGCATAGTCCTATTAGAGCTTTGGTTACTAAGGAATATATTTCACCCCAAGTATACAGCTCATAAGGAAGTTTGAATACTTCCTCCATCTTTAGATATTCAACAAACTTACTTGGGAGAGCTGCCAAATAACCCTGTTTCCATAACATATTTTTACTTTCTTTGACTTCAAAGATTCTTTGAGTCCATTCTTTATGAAATTGTTCATATTTTGACATTTTTCTTCATTTCATATTCATCAGAACAATTTCATGTTTATTAGCAATCTCATTCTCAATTCCACACCAGTGCTCAAGAATCAGAGTGGTAAGAGCCCCTATCATGTTATTAACTGCAGTCCCATCAGTGTGATATACAATATCACCTTCTTCATCTTTTAAGATTTCAGCTTCCATCTTAGTAATCATTAAGGGAGAAGAAATAACTTCCCACCATTTACTGAGAGTTCCTGTGAAACATTGAATAATGGTTTTGCATGCCTCTACTTCAGTTTTCCCTTTCATGCACATAATCTTATATGAGACATACATTCTATCAATCATCTGTCTGATTTGTGCAATAGACAAATTATCAATGTTCCATTCTTGGAACCAGTCATCAGCAAAGGTTTGTGTATCTGGAAGCCTGCCTTTACCAACAAGGTCAGGGGCTGTTGGTCTAGTAGAATGGTATGGCATATTCTCATAAGATGGATTCTTAATAGTTACTAGAGAATGTTGATCTTTGGAGTTTGTTGAAGAAGACTCAGGTACTTCTTTAGAGGGGAAATGAAAAGGAAATCTTTTTACAGATTCTGTCTCAGAGGGTTTATATACAGGGGACAGAATAGAGATATGGGAACTTGGAAGGATAAAGGAAGTGGGAATAGGCTTGTCAGGTTGACTAGTTCTTCCTTTTATTTCTGTCAAGGATTTCCCCATTTTAGAAAAGGAATTTCCTAATCCTTCCATGATTTCTTCATGGTTTTTGCTAGACTCTCTGGCTCTGTAAGAGATCTCAGACAAAGCAGAATCCATTTTATCTTTAACATCATTGACTTTTTCTTGGATCTGATCTACAGAATGGACAATTGTATTAGTAGATACTTGAAGATCCATGATCTGTTCTTTTCTAGCATAGTCATTGGTTATAAATATTTGTGTAGCCATCCCTCTAAGTGTAGTATTTGTCCAATTTAATTGTTCAGACACTGATTGGACTCTTTTGTCTATGCCAGACAGTTGGGTGGCTTCTTCGGATAACAACAGGGGAATAGCTCTTGCTTGCTTAGAGCTATCTTCAAGGATGATCCCCTTAAAATGTGGAAAAGTCGTATTAGATTCAACAAGACTACCATCCAAACTTTTCCATTTATGTCTAGGAGATTCAGAACTTTCTCCTATCATTTGGACTATGGGGTTTTGCTGTATTTTCTTCCATTCAAAGAAAGAAATCCAGTAATCTTCTTCAGACATATATTTCTTCCATTCTTTTGACGGTCTCTGTTTTTCATCTTCTGTAGTTCCTCTGTCAAAATCTTTAGTCTCTGGATTTGTAAACAAATCCCATTTTATCATTTTCTTGATCCATTCCTCAGAAATAGATCCTTTCTGGCATCCTTTCATGACTGTGTGAAATTTATGCATTTCATCCACAGAGGGTCTTTGTATATGTTTTGGCAAAGGATTTGTGAATCTGCAGTCGGGAATAACTGTGTCACATTGTTCAGTATATCCTAGGCCATACTTAGGAGTACCAGGTGGTCTCATTCCCTTGTAAATGTCTTTGATACGGGGATCTAAAGACTCTATTGATGGCATGTAATGGATCATGAGGCAGGAAGTATGTTCTGAAGTAGATACAGATGACTCTACAGTATTATATACAGATCTAATGCACTCAGAAGAATCCATAGTAGTATTAAGATCTTACTATCTTTGCACAGAAAAGCAGGGCGTTTAGTCTTGTGTCTTCCCTAAAGAAGATTAGATAGGCTCCTGGCCGACTGCTCAGGCAAAGACTAGCAGTTTCAAAATACAAGTTCTAGACTCAAACACACAGACTTTATACAAAAAAAAATTAAATACAGAGTGAATAGCTTTATCAGATCGAGAGAGTCTGATATCATGTGGGTGATGATAAAATTATGAGCTTGATTTAAAACTGAAAGTACTTCTTTAAATTCTAGCTGTATTTTGAACTTAGTTTAACATCATTCATAAACCATAACAACAATAATCATAAGAATTTACCAGCATGCAAGATCACAACACATGTACCCTGGGGAAACCCTATATAGGGAGAAAAACTACAGCAAACAATCTTCTTTTATTGCATTAATAAAGTATGATCATTTACAAAATATCCACCTTGAATACTCTGCTCTTAAAGAGCTTGCCAATGACTAACTTGACTGTAGACTACTGAGAAACCTTGCTATTATAAACTTTGTTATAGGCCAGCCTTAGGTGTACCTCGCTACTTTCTTGGACTGATATGCTGCCATTTATTTGACTGTTATAGCTGCCTGTTATTGGACTGATATGGCTGCCTTTATTGACTGTTATAGCAGCTTGTTATTGGACTGATATGGCTGCCTTTATTGACTATTATAGCAGCCTGTTATTGGACTGATATAGCTGCCTTTATTGACTGTTATAGCAGCCTTTTATTGGACTGATATGGCTGCCTTTATTGACTGTTATAGCAGCCTTTTATTGGACTGATATGGCTGCATTTATTGACTGTTATAGCAGCCTTTTATTGGACTAATATGGCTTCCTTTGAGCTGGACTGATACACACCTGTTACCACTCTGCTATGGACTGATATATCACTCTTCTTCCTCACTGATACGCTGCATAACAATTGTGTAGAAGAGAGCGTCGACCTCTTGCTTAAATAGGAGTGGAGAGGTAGAGAGGAGAGGCTCGAAATAGCCTAAGTGAATGCATGTTGAAGTTAACTTAGCCATCAAAAGTAGAACTGACCATTAACTCAGCATTCAAAATTAGAAATGAACTTACCACTTCAGTTTGGAACTCGCCCTTGAAATCAGATGCATGTGAACTCCTTAGCATGCACATGACATGCATGCCATGCAGGCAACATGCGACATGCAACATGCAACAAACCTGACAACTTTGACTTTGACCTAGACATGCAACTTTGACATTTCACAACTTGACTCTTTACAGAGAAATTCGAATTTCTTCATGGTGGAAGGTGTTACACATGCCAACACACTAGATCAATACATTTACATCATTTGCAATATCAGGAAATTGTTTGTTTCTAGCTCATAGGAATTTTATGTTCAACCTAATGTTTGCTAGATGCCTTGACTTTTTCTCATGGCTCACAAGGCTTGACTAGGCTCACAGAGGTTGTACGTTCCCCCTAACTTTTGCACTAGTCTGTCTATCCTCACAAAGATTGTACGTTCCCCCTGACTTTTTCACTAGTCTGTCTATGCTCACAAAGGTTATACGTTCCCCCTGACTTTTGCACTAGACTTTCTATGCTCACAGAAGTTGTACGTTCCCCCTAACTTTTTCATTAGACTTACATCTTGACTTTTGTCTTAGACTTAGAAGGATTCTACCTTTTCCTTGGCTTGATTCACAAGATCATATAGCATCTCGTTCATCCTGACTTTTGGTTCGACTCACAGAGGTTGTACATTCCCCCTGGCTTTTGTCAATACCTCATAAGACTAGTTGATTCTCCAAATCTCCCTAGCTAGCCTCGGGGTGACCCATATGGCCTCTCATTGGAGAATGATTGTCAATGTTGCCAAATTTAACAGGGGAATGGTCTAGGAAATTCATTCTTCTTAGCAGTCACTCTGAGTAGTGGTCAAGAAAAATGGTATGCTTCTTCGGGCAGTCATTCTTTCGAAGTTCACAGTCGTGAGCAATTTCAAAGAATGGTTTGTTATAGGAGGTTAGTGCAGGACAGTTATTTCCATTAGGAAATGGTCTAGACAGTCATTCCCTAGGACAGACTCATTCTCTCCAGGATGCACTATAATTAGTGCAGGAAGAATGGTCTAGTTAGGTGAATGGTCCAGGTTCAACAATCAGGGACATGCATTCCCTAGGGAAGACTCATTCTCTTCAGGTTGCACTGTGATTAGTGTCGAAGGAATGACCCAGTTAGGTGAATGGTCCAAGCTCAGAAATCAAGGACAGTTATTCTTCTATGCTTGGGAATAATAGTCTAGATAGCCCATGGCTGATGTTTTTACTTTCTGAGGGAAGATGCTCTTCTAGATCTCACATATGTGAGTGGAGGAATGGCCCGGTAGACTCAATTTGTATCATGATATTATTATGCAAGTTGATATCAGATGATATGATTGTTGTGGAGACTGTATGTCTCTGGACAGTAGTTGTATATAATTGTGGTGGATGTGCTCCACTGGTAGTGACTGTGTGTTATTGGTTAGTAGTTGTGTGCTACTAGGAGTGGTTGTGTACCACTGGACAGTAGTTGTGTACTATTATGGATAGTCACAGTTGTGTTCTATTGCATGGCATTGTTCTGATTGCCATGGAGACTACCACTAGTGTTGGAGATGATTTCCAACTATATGGATATTCAGTGTGTTGATGGACAGACATTCTCCAGGGGGAGAATGGTCCAACCAGGATAGATTGTTGGTGGACAAACATCCTTCATGTGGAGGATTTTCGAGGTTGAAAGATTGTTGGTGGACAAAAATTCTCCCTATGGAGAATGGTCCAGGTTGACAGATTGTTGATGTACCATGGACAACTATTATTCTAAGACGTATTTCCAGATTAGAAGAATGGTTTGTCTCCCTGAGTTCATAGTAGTGACCAGAGTAGAGAGATTGGTATAGGACCTACATTTTCCTTGAGTTCACAGTAGTAGCCAGAGGGAAAATGGTCCAGGACAGTCATTCGTCTAGGACGTATGTCCAGATCAAAAGAATAGTCCTTGTAGCCCATAGCGTGGCTTCCAGCATCTGTTGAAACTGTTATTCTTCTAAGACATATGTCTACATTAAAAGAATGGTTCTTGTATCACTCTGTGGAGTGAATGACTTATTCAACATCATGCCCGATTACTCAGATGGAGTATGGCTTTGAGAGGTCATGTAGCTGAAGTTATTAGATGATATTGATAGTGATGATCTGGCTCATGAGTTGATCTGCATGATCATGAGATAGCCTGTGTGGCTATGATTACATCTTGACTTTTGTCTTAGACTTACAAGGCTTCTACCTTTGCCTTGTCTTGACTCACAAGATCATATAGCATCTTGTCGTCTTGACTTTTGGTTTGACTCACAGAGGTTGTACATTCCCCCTGGATTTTGTCAATACCTCATAAGACTGGTTGATTCTCCAAATCACCTTGGCTAGCCTCAAGGTGGCCCATATGGCCTCTCATTGGAGAATGATTGTCGATGTTGCCAAATTTAACAGGGGAATTGTCTAGGAAAGTTATTCTTCTTGGCAGCCACTCTGAGTAGTGGTCAAGCAAAATGGCCTGCTTTTTCGGGCATTCATTCTTTCGAAGTTCACAATCGTGAGCAGTTTTGAAGAATGGTCTGTTATAGGAGGTTGGTGCAGGACAATCATTTCCAATAGGAAATGGTATGGACAGTCATTCCCTAGGGAAGACTCATTCTCTCCAGGTTGCACTATGATTAGTGCCGGAAGAATGGCCATGTTAGGTGAATGGTCCAGGTTCAGCAATCAGGGACATGCATTCCCTAGGGCAGACTCATTCTCTCTAGGTTGCATTGTGATTAGTGCCGGAGGAATGGCCCAATTAGGTGAATGGTCCAAGCTCAGAAATCAGGGATAGTTATTCTTCTATGCTTGGGAAGAATAGTCTAGATAGCCCATGGCTGATGTTTTTACTTTTTGAGGGAAGATGCTCTTCCAGATCTCACATATATGAGTGGAGGAATGGCCCAGATGACTCAGTTTGTATCATGAGATTATTATGCGAGTTGATATCAAATGATATGATTGTTGCGGAGACTATATGTGTCTCTGGACAGTAGTTATATGCTACTGTGGTGGATATGCTCCACTGGTAGTGACTGTGTGTCACTGGTTAGTAGTTGTGTGCTACTAGGAGTGGTTGTGTACCACTGGACAGTAGTTGCGTACTATTATGGATATAAATAGTTGTGTTCTATTGGATGGCATTGTTTTGATTGCCATGGAGACTACCACTAGTGTTGGGAATGATTTCTGGATGGATAGAAAGTGTGTTGATGGATAGACATTCTCCAGGTGGAGAATGGTCGAGCCAGGATAGATTGTTGGTGGACAGACATCCTTCCTGTGGAGGATGGTCCAGGTTGAAAGATTGTTGGTGGACACACATTCTCCCTATGGAGAATGGTCAAGGTTAACAGATTGTTGATGTACCATGGACAACTATTCTTCAAGGACTTATGTCTGAATTAGAAGAATGGTTCATCTCCCTGAGTTCACAATAGTGACTAGAGTGGAGAGATTGGTACAGGACCTACATTTTCCCTGAGTTCAAAGTAGTGGTTGGAGGGAAAATGGTCCAGGAAAGTCATTATTTTAGGACGTATGTCCAGATCAAAAGAATAGTCCTTGTAGCCCATGGCGTGGCTTCCAGCATCTGTTGGAATAGTTATTCTTCTAAGACATATGTCCGGATTAGAAGAATGGTTCTTGTATCACTATGTGGAGTGAACGACTTGTTATGCATCATGCTTGATTATTCGAGATATGATGCAGTTGATGCTATTAGATGATACTGATAGTGATGATGTTGCTCGTGAGTTAATCTACATGATCATGAGATAGCATGTGTGGCTATGATGATGCTACCAGTTGAATGGTTTATTTGTGCTCAAGACCATTGCCTTGAGCAGGTGACAAAGAGCATTATAAATAAGAGGGCACTAGAGCTCATTCGTCATCCAGACTCTCAGAACTGCATAAAGACTAGTAGTGTGCAATTTTGGAGAGGGAGTGCAGCTGCAGCTACTGCAACTGGGATTTTGGTCTTTGGTTGTGGTTTGGACTTTTTGATTTGGTTATGGTTTGGACTTTCTGATTTGGTATGCTAGCCTTGGAGAGAGATACACTACCTTGGTTGGTTATTGGTTTTAAGATCGGCTTCAGGAATTATCCTGTCTTTCAAGGTTAAAGGTGCTTGGGGGTCGTTGCGTGCCTATGGTTGGGTGGCAATATTGCTATATTGTCTATGGAAAAATGATCACATATCTTATATTCTAACACAAACCTAAGGTGTTAGTTAGCGTAGAGACAAGATTTCACACTTTAGTGACAACTTGAATACAACCCTAACACTCCAGAAATGAAACATTAAGTTTATAAGGCAGTGTGGAGAAAAAAACATGTCATTCAAGTGAGGAGAATGGTGTAAATGCGAAGGTTAATTGAATCTATAAAAAAATCATTGACAAAAGCAAGCCTTAACATGTCTTGACTAACTTAGTCGAGTAGGTACAAACTCAACCAAGTAGGGTCGGATTGGTACTGAATCAACTGATTCAAGGTTTTACTCGATTGGTTCGATACCAAACTGGCCTTTCGAGATGAGAAAGAGGTTGATTCGGTACAACCACTAATCAAATTGATCGAGTTGCCTTGGACCACTTTTTAAAACAATGGTGGATGGCTTGCATTCATTTTTAGGTCAAAATCGAATGCTTTGAAGGTTTTGGGATTGAACTAGCTTTGGGGGCACACGCCATTATCTTTGGAAAGATGGAGCATGTACTTTGATCTATGAAGGGAGAAGATGCCATTATAATATATATGGGAGAAACTCACTGCCATTGGATTTAATGTCAACAGATGTCTTTAAGGAAATTGAAGGCAATTGATAATAACATTGGTCAATTCCTAAAAGTGGATAATAGCTACCAAAAAACCAACAAATGCAACATTGCCCACATCTTGGTCACAGTAGGGGAAAGATGGCTCCAACATCATTTGACTAAGGAAGTGTTGTTGAGGTTAGGAAGAAGTGACATGCAAGCCATGCCAACTATGGAAAGCATAGTAGAAGAAGGTGTGTCGAGCAAAAATTTCAACAAATAAGATTGGTTTTGGGAGAGGATACTCATATACATGAATTAGTGGGGCCACGGTAGGGGAAAGATGGCTCCAACATCATTTGACTAAGGAAGTGTTGTTGAGGTTAGGAAGAAGTGACATGCAAGCCATGCCAACTCTGGAAAGAAAAGTAGAAGGTGTGTCAACCAAAAATCTCAACAAATAAGATTGGTTTTGGGAGAGGATACTGATATGCATGAATTAGTGGGGATGGAAACACAGATATTGACAGTGATTAATGACAGCCAAATTAAGGATATGTAAAAGCTAGATGAGTCTCATCGGTAGCTATAACCCATTCTATTGTATCTTGAATGCTTCACTAATCCTACTAGTTGCGCCATCAAACTTGGGTGACCATTACTTCAATTTTATTTTGTTGTTGGATTGGCATGAGTAGCCATGGAACAGACACTCTCTATTCATGGTAATGGGAATATTCTTTGCTTGTAAAATTGAAGAGTAATAATACTTTGGATTTTGAGTTGTTGATATCCTATCTAAGTTAATCTTTGTAGGTGTCTCCTTTTTTGCAACATTGGGGTTTTGAGGCTGGCAATAGATACCTCTAGAGACTACAAAGAATTTATTCTTACATTGATAACCAAAGAGCAATCCCAAGTTCAGATTTCTTTGTCAGATAGGTTGCTTGTTGTGTGCAGGTTAGATTGGGAACAAAGCACTTATAGACATCAAAAGAACAAAGAAGAATGAGATCCTTGTACATGAAAAAGGAACAAAGGCATTGTAGCCTTCGGAGGATAGAGCTCTTTAGAAAAGACTAAGATAGAGACAAGATTTTTAACTTTCGCAAAGGATATGTGTTGGTGAGGCACGTGGGCCATAAGTCCATCATTTATTGATCAAACATGGCATTTCTTTGGATGCCAAGTGTCAAAGAAATATTTGCAGGAGTGAACGATAGAGGTATGGTAACCCTAGCTAGGTTATGTGCAAATTTCTCATCTCTTGGTGTGTGGATGGCTTGCATTCATTTTTAGGTAAATATCAAATGCTTTGAAGATGCTGAGATTGCACTAGCTTTGGGGGCACACACCACTCTTTTTAAAGAGATGGAGCATGTACTCTGTGTAAAACTTTTAATACTTGGAAAACTAATAATTCAGACAATAGATTATACTCAGAAATTTAATTTCAAATACAGAAAATTAAATCTGATCTATGCTAAAAATTATACCAATTGAGTACACATGCAAGGATGACGAAAATAATAAAGCAAACACACTCAATGACATAGTAGATACTAGAGGTGAAATTTTAAAACATAAATAAATACAAATTCTTACATCCCAGAAATGCTCCACTTCCTAAGTGTATGGCTCAGCAGACTTAGCTACTCAAGGCTACTATTGTACGACACTGATTATCCCATGATCTTTACTGATTATATGCATCTAAATAACCCACGATGCTTCACTCCATCCCCCTGGATATAGCTCAATCCAAACTCAATTCTCCCACGTAGATACCTCAACACATGTTTTGTTTCCACCCAGTGTACACGCTTAGGCTCTACCATGAAATCACTGAGTGTGTTGGAAGAAAAGCACAAATCTGATCTAGTGTTAACCAAATACATAAGAGAGCCAATGAGCTACCTATAAAGAGTGGCATCCACTCCCTCTGACTTGGAAGCATCTATCTTCTTCCAATTAGTAACCATGGGTGTTGCCATGGGCTTGAAATCCTGCATGTCAAACTGCTTCAGGATCTCCACAAAATATTTCCCTTGTCCAAGGAAAATCTACCCATCCTTCTGCCACACCTCCAAACCAATAAAATAATGCATCAGCCCCAAGTCCTTCATCTCAAACTCAACAACAAGATCCCTCTTGCAATCTGCTATGATCTTCTCTGACCCAGTCAAAAATAAGTCATCCACATATAGCACAAGAATGAGTGGATCCCCTCCAACCAAGATGTCGTACAGGTTGGAGTCAGCCTCACTCTTGAAGCCCATCCCAAGCAAATAACTATCGATCATGTTGTACCACGCATGTCGTGCTTGCTTGAGCCCATATAGCACTCTCCTCAACCTGCAAACATGAGATTCTCTACTATGCACTTCAAACTCCTCTATCACTCCATTAAGAAACATTGTCTTGACATCCATCCATTGGATCTACCATCCCAACTCAGCTACAATGGATATCAAGGCCCTGATAAAGGAATATCTCGCCACGAGTGCAAATGTCTCACTGAAGTCAATGCCCTCCTTTTGTGAGAAGCCATTAGCCACAAAGTGGGCTTCAAACTTGTCCACACTCCCATCAGCTATGTGTTTGATCTTATAGATCGACCTAGATCCAACCACTAATTTCCCCTCTAGTCGGGGCACAACCTCCCACACATCATTCTTCATGATAGAAGAGTACTCTTCCATCATGGCATCTCTACATACATGCTGCTCAAATGAATCTTGAAAACTAGAAGGCTCGGCTTCTATCAACTCGCTCATAAGAGCCATGTAACTGGAAAACATTTGTGGTGCCCTGCTCTACCTAACTGATATCCTAGGAACATCCATATACTCTTGAGCCTCTCTCATTGTGCACTCTGCCCACTTCGGCCTCCTACAAGATGACTCATCCGGAGTAAATTGAGCATCTTGCTCCTCATGTTTCTCATGCTACACACCCTACTCACTATGTTGTTGTTGTTGTTGTTGTTGTCCAACCTGTACAGAAGTCTAGGGACATGTAGTCTGTAATGGTTGTCTAGCATCCTCCTTAGGAGCACTCTGCTCTTGACTCTACTCATGGCTCTGCTCATCAACTAGCATCCGTCCACATGACTTCCTGAGAGCCATGTCCTCCTCAAATCTCATGTCCCTCTTGACCACTGTCCTCTTAAGAGCAAGAATATAGACCCTATAGACCTTGGAGGTATCACTGTAACCAACAAGGATGCCCTTCTCTACAGTAGGCTCGAGCTTGGTCTCTTCCTCCTAAAGGCCTCCTCTGTGGTCATCCTCCCCAAATACAAGTATGTGGACTCATGTTCTGCAAATAGACTGCAATGTTGCACACCTCAGCCCATAGAAAGATGGGAAAGTATTGATCATACCACATTGCCTTTGTTGCCCCAACTATCGATATGTTCTTCCTCTCTGAGACTCCATTATGTTGCAAGTTATACAGTACAGTCATCTCCCTCTTAATCTAGGAATATACACAGAACTCCTTGAAGGGACTCGAGGTATACTCGCCTCCATTGTATAATCTGAGCACCTTGATCTTTCTGTCTGTCTAGTTCTTCACAAGAGATTTGAACTCTTGGAACCAACTGAAGACCTCATCCTTGGTCATCATAAAATAGATCCAGGTATTCCTGGAATGATCGTCAATAAAGGAGACATAATATCTAAACCCTCCAATAGACACTGTTGAAATGGGCCCATGGACATTCGAATGGATCAAGTCCAAAATCCCTTTAGACCTGATGTCACTGCTAGGAAAGACTGTCTTGGCATCCTTTCCTAAAGCACACCCCTTGCACACATTGTGTTGATTAGAACTGAACTTTGGAAGCCCAATCATGACCTCCCTAATCACTTTGAGTTCTCCATGATGTAAATGAGCCATCTACCTATGCCAAAGCCCCCGTAAATCTCAGCCATTACTACTACTACTAACTAATGCACAAGTTGGTTCAAACTGCAGCTTGTATAGTTTGTCCTTCCTTACACCCAACACTTTCCTCATGCTAGTGTTGGAGCCCTTTGGATGTATGAACACTCTTCCATCCCGAAAAGTGACCACATATCCCTTATATCTTTTCTAAGGCTGAAACAAAAATTAGATTTTTATTCAAACTAGGAACTAACAAAACTTCATTAATTGACAAAGGCTTACCAGACTCCCTCTAAAACCTCACGGTTCCACTGCATGCTGGCTTGTACTTGGCATTGCATCCAAGTACAATGTTGAAGTTGGCATTGTACTCCCCAAGTTGTTGAAGTACTCACGCACCCGTATCATGTGGCATGAAGCACCACTATCAATGTACCATGTATATGTGACCATTGAGGTGGATAGGCATGCTAAGTGTGAATATCCATCCTCAAATCTGGTTGCATATTCTTCAATATCAACTATAGCATCCATATGCTTCTTGGGTTTTCCATTCTTCTTGTTAGGACATTGGCTAGAAAAATGCCCAAGCCGATGGCAAGCAAAGCACTTGACTTTGTTGGTGTCAAACTTCTTCTTGTTGCGTTGTCTTGAAGAAGTTCCTTCAACTGAACTCTTATTACTCTTCCCCTTGACCTTTATTTCCAAGGCAACTTGTCTTCATCTTCAGATTTATTTTGCTACTCTCCACGTTGACACCCTTCCCGAATCTCTTCCTATGTGAAATCTCCCCACAACCTCTCCAAAGAGGGCATCTTCTCTCTGCCCACCACACACTTGACAAATACATCCCACTGTTTTCCAAATCCATTCAAGGCAATGTGTACCAACTCTTCTTCAGGAGTGATATCCCCTACTATTGCTAGCTCATCTCTTAGTTGTGTGAACCTACTAATGTAGGAAGTCACACCTTCACCCCTTTCCATCTTGGCGGCATGTAACTTGTCCCTGAGAGCCATCTTACAATTCTGATTGAAACTCTGATATAGTTTGGTCAAAGCATCCCACATTTCTTTAGTTGTTTTCTTCTCGGCTAGATGTGGAATAAGATGGTCCTTGACACCATATAGAAAAATCCTTTCTGCCCTGACTTCTTTTACCTCATGGAGGTCCAAGTTAATAGTGTAGAAATTTGAGGAACTAGATGGTTGCCCAACAAGTCTGTTTTTGACCTCTTGTTGGGCTCTAATTTTACTCAATCAAATCTGTCCTTTATGTTGTTTTAGGACAACTAACAGGTCTGAATTTTTCTGCCAAGAAATATGCCTTCAAACTGATGGTTATATGTTCTTTTAAGGTGCCCTTGCAAGGGTTTTAGTCACTGGATGTTAGCACTTACAAACCTTAAAACATATAGCACTCCTCTAGGATATTTACAAGCTCCTACTGTTGATTTAAACACTAAGCATACATGATAAATGAACACAAGTATTTTTGGTCAACATGACCCTGGATAAAACCCCCCTGGGGAAAACTAGTTTGGAATATAAGTCTGTATATGTGATGTAATAAATATGAGATACAACAAGTACATGAAACAAATGAACTTGATACAAAGGCAACCCCTTTCAAGAAGAAACACTTGCACACAAATCTGTCCTTGTGTGCTACACTTGCACATAAATCTGCCCTTCTGTGCTACCTCTCCAACAAGACACTCCAATCATCAATTTGACAAATAGAAGACCTCCCTGCTAGGTGTGCGCCCTCCTCCTATAATGCACCCTCCTCCAAGAAAGCATGAACAACACACAAAAAATGGAATCCAGAGCCTCCTAGAGGCCTCCATGGAAGGAGGCGCTCTTGTTGCCCTCTTCCTTTGCTTCCATTACCATCTCCATTGCTCTCCTCTTCCTCTCCAAGTGAACAAAATATTGAATGAGCCTCATTTTGCCCTATGCGCCCCTCTTAAGGAATCATAAGGAAACCTAAAAGATCAATATCTAGGATCACTCCAAGCCATATCTAATCTATGGTTGAGATCTCTCAAAAACAATCTCAACTCAAAACCCACTTTGGGTTAAGTTTCCATAGTTCACTTTATGTCCCTCAATTCACCCACAAACTGAGGTGAATTAATAGTCACTTTTCACTCAAGTGACAAATTTCACCCTTTTGACTTAGGAAAATGTCAAAGTGAAATTTGACATAAAGTATAAGGCAAAATGGGTCAAATATTTCCCACTTGTGTTTAGAGACCCACAACCATGGATGATTTTAGGGGCTAAATTTCGCTCATGGGCTAATTTTCCATGGTTTTTCCAAAAATGAGATTCGCTATTTTAAAAATGATTCGCCCAAATTCTATAGTATAAAATTATTTTACCTTAAAAATCGCCAAAATTTTATAAAAACTATATAAAATCCTTAGAAATTTGAATATTTTTACAAAAATATCGCCAAACATTTATAGTTGGCAT
>SNQJ01S0010657.1:34632-110946 GCA_010110895.2 Picea sitchensis | reverse complement strand
TAAAAACTATATAAAATCCTTAGAAATTTGAATATTTTTACAAAAATATCGCCAAACATTTATAGTTGGCATATGAAGGATTAGTAAGATTCGTCAAGGTTTCTACATTTTAAAATAAATTTCCATCCTTAAAATCATCCCTGCCCGCAACCACAAGGGGACCACTTCCCTTGGAACACCAGAACTCAACACTCCCTCTTACCAAGGAAATTGTTTTTCACCAAGCCCATCTTGTCTCTGAAGTAGACATGCTTGCCCCTTCGCAATGCCCTGGTGAGAATATTCGCCACCTGCTGATCAGTCAGAATACACTGGAGCTTCACTGCTCCATGCTAAACCCAATTTCTGATGAAGTGGTATATGATCTCAATATGCTTCGACACGTCATGAAACACTGAATTCTCATAGAGTTTGATATAACTCTGATTATCACAGTGAATGATCATCGGAGCCAACTCCTGACCAAAGAAACCAACCAGCAACTTACAAAGCCAAATGGCCTCGCAACTAGCCTAACCATATACTCTGCCTCAGCTAAACTCAAAGAACTGACTTTTTCTTCCAGCTAAACTAGGGAACAACTCTTGATCCCGAGAGAAAGAAACAACCTGAGGTGCTCTTCCTGTCAGTAGCACATCCTGCCCAATATGAGTCTGTGTAGCCAACCAAACTGACTCCATCCCCTCTGACATAGTCCAAACCAAAATCCATTGAACCTACTATGTAGCTCAAAACATGTTTTTCCCCAATCTAGTGAACACTCCTAGGCTCCACCATAAACTGGCAAAGAGTGTTCACAGAAAAACAAATATCTGGTCTAGTGTTGACCAAATACATCAAAGAACCTATCAGCTTCCTCTATCTTGTAGCATCCACCAACTGGGAATATAAAGTGCTAAGCTTCTTCCAGTTGGTGACCATAGGTGTATACATGGGCCTGCAGTCCTCCATCTGAAACCTGCTCAAGATGTCTGCAGCATACTTCCCCTGCCCCAGAAAGATATGAACCTCCTCCTGCCAAACCTCCATGCCCAAGGAATAGTGCATCAAACCGATGTTTGTCATCTCAAACTCTGATGCAAGTCAAGGCTTGCAATTAGCTATGAGAAGATCCACTCCTGTGATGAACAAATCATCAACATATAGTATGAGAATGACTGTATCCTCACCTCGAATGATGTAGTAGAGGTTAGGATCTGCCTCACTCTTCTCAAACCCCATCGGAAGCAAACAAGCGTCAATACGTGAATACCAAGTTCTTCGAGCTTGCTTCAGATCATATAGTTCCTTTCTTAGAAGACACACATGAGAATATCCCTCCATCACCTCAAACCCCTGTGGCTACTCAATGTACACCTCGTCCTCAATAAATCCATTCAGAAATGCAGTCTTTACATCCATCTGATGTATCCTCCAACCCATCTCTTCCACTATGGAAATAATTCTTCGAATCCTCATGCCACAAATCGGGCCTTGTGTTTCTCTATGCTACCATCTGCAGCATACTTGGTCTTGTACAACCATCTGGAAATCACAACTGAATTCCCCACTGGCCTCGACACCACCTCCCATACATCATTGGGCATAATGGAGTCATACTCCTCCAGCATGGCATCTCGCCAAACCTTCCAGTCAACGGCCTATGCAAATGTCTCAAGCTCTGTATCTGTGATGCTCATCACCATCGCCAAGTAGGACCCAAGCCTATCTGGTGCTATTCTCTCTTTGAACAACCCCCCGGTCTCTCCAACACTCTCCTTGGATTCCTTCAGGGTCTCCTGAAACCATCTCAGTTTCCTCTTCCCTATACTAACCAAAGGAAAAGTAATATCTTCACGCCCAAGAGTCTCTACCTCAGATATCATGCCAACACTCTGAGATCTTGAGGACTCTGCACCCTCTTCCTGAACCCTCTGCAAATATGAACCTAAAGTTGTGAAAGGTGACCCAGTCAACCCTGAAACTGGTCTACTCGACACCTAAGGTTGTGCTCCCTCTAAAACATCAATCTGTGTCTCTGAAACCTCCTCAATACTGTATCTCGACTCAAGAGACCTCTTGAAAGCTCTACCCTCCTCAAATATAACATCTTTGCTCACTGCCACTCTCTGTTGTGATGGAATGTAGATCTGGTAGGCCTTCGATACCTCTGAGTAACCTAACTAGAATCCCCTATTGGGTTGTGAAGTCTAGTTTTTTCCTCTTCTCTGAGGGGACATGAAAGTATGTCAAGCATCCAAAATTCCTGATATGCTCAGCATCAAGCCTCCTACCAGTGAAGGCCTCCTCGGGAGTCTTCCTTCCCAAAATCTTGCGGGGACTCTTGTTCTTCAGATAAACTACAACAACACTCGCCTGAGCCCACAAGTATAAAGGAAAAATATGATCATGCAACATAGATCTCACTGCACCTGTAATCGCCCTGTTCTTCCTCTCGGAAACCTCATTCTTTTGGGGGTTGTAAGGCACAGTCATTTGTCTTCTGATCCCTACCTGGGAACAAAATTCTACAAACTATGTGGAGCCATACTCACCTCCATTGTCTGACTAGAAATTTGAGGAACTAGAAGGCTGCCCAACAAGTTTGTTTTTGACCTCTTGTTGGGCTCTAAGTTTACTCAATCAAATCTGTCCTTTTTGTTATTTTAGGACAACAAACAGGTCTGAAATTTTCTGCCAAGAAATCTCCCTTCAAACTGATGTTTATATGCTCTTTTAAGGTGTCCTTGCAAATGTTTTAGTCACTGGATGTTAGCACATGAAAACCTTAAAACATATAGAACTAGGATCTTTACAAGCTCCTACTGTTTATTTAAACACTAAGCATACATGATAAATGAACACAAGTATTTTTGGTCAACATGACCCTGGATAAAAACCCCCGGGGAAAACCAATTTGGAATATAGGTCTATATATGTGATATATAAGGCACAATGGGTCAAATATTTCCATAAAGTACAAGGCACAATGGGTCAAATATTTCCATAAAGTACAAGGCACAATGGGTCAACTATTTCCCTCTTGTGGTTAGAGACCACAACCACAAGGGGACCACTTCCCTTGGTACACCAAAACTCAACAAATAGGATTATGGATTGGTACAGGAACTACTGTGCTGACATAAGACCACAACTCGTTCCCCTTGAGCATGGATGTGATTCTGACCTTCCATTGAAGATAGATTGAGGCTCCCTCAAGCTTGTCCTCATACCTCACACAGGTAGCCATGAAAATTATGTTCTAGGCTGCTTGACCTTCAAAACATCTATAGAAATTTACTGAACTTGAACCTGTGACTTGTGTGCTAATTAGAGGCACAACTCTGATACCATGTAAAAATTTTAATACTCAATAAACAAATAATTTATCCAGTAGATTATAGCCAAAAAATTATTTTCAGATACAGAAAATCAAATATGATCTATGCTAAAAATTATACCAGTTGAGTACACATGCAAGCACAACGGAAATAATAAAGAAAACACACTCAATGACACAGTAAATACCCTGGAAACCCCAATGTGGGGAAAACCAACAAAGGAGGGATTTTATTAGAAGATTCAGAGGTGAAATTTTACAACAGAAATAAATACAAATTCTTACAGCTTAGAAGTGATCCACTTCATGAGTGTATGGCCCAACAAACTCTGCTGCTCGAGGTTGTTGTTGTACAGAACTGATTTCTTCCTCTAATGGATATCGTATGGCCTCATAATAGACCCTCTTGGTTGTTGTATCTATGTACTTGGTTCTACCTTTTATGCTGAAATTGTATGGACAAGAACAATCCCCTTTTGTTGTTGTAACAAGACTCAACTCCCAGCAACTCTTTGTTGTCTTGTATAGTCCTGTATGTGTCCTCTGTTTGTTGCCAGGTATGCCCAGAAAATAGCCCCATGATTTATGTTCAACAGAACCAAGACTTCACCTCTCTCTTAGCAAAGCTCAACCTCTTCCACAACCTCTAACGCCTCCTCTCCTCCTCCTTCTCTCAAGCATAAAGAATGAGAATGCCCAGCACCTTCAACCCCTCTATACCCAGCCACCCCCATTGGTTTCCTTGGGATTAGCACCCAACAGGAGCTTCAACGGCCTAGATTGAGACACCCTTTTTCCTCTAGACCCCACTTAGTAGGGCCCCTCTAGGTTGATCGCTCCACTTAGCAGGGCCCCACAAACCACTAACAAAGAGATTTTTGTTGGGTTTCCTAAGTCAGACTTAGGTTGTTAAACTTAGGCTAATTTGGGTAAGTTTAATGTCCACTCACATGCCTAGGACGCATAGGCATGGGCATGAGAAGACACCTTCCACTGCTACAAAAAAATAATACTTTAATCAACGAAGGGAAAAGAAGTCATTAGAATCGATATGGGTGAAGCTCCTTTTACTTCCACTTGATTTTTGGTCAATGGATATCTTTTTAAAACAATTGATATTAGCATTGGCCAATCCTAGTAGTGTATAATATCTACCAAAAAACCAATACATGTACCATTGCCCACATCTTGGTCACGGTGTATCTAAGGGATGATCTAGCAAAGGAAATAATTATGGAAAAGAAGGACATGCAACATTGTCAACTATCGGACTATGAAGGCATCTCATTCAAATGCACTGGATGTCATGCCTATAGTTATCTAGCCTATGAATGTACAATAAACTTTTCAAAGAAAATGCAGGTTCAAAAAACCTTGGAATCCCTTAAGGCAAAGAAGGGGAAGGCACCTAAATGGGCCAAGGAAGGATTGAACATAGTGGAAGAGGGATTGGGTGGAGATCTCTTCGAAGAAGGCAGAAGATTTCAAAATATTGAGAGCACAAAAGACTCAACGGGTGCAAGCTCAAGAGGAAGCATATGATCCTTGTGACACCTAAATGAGAGTGAAAAGTGGTAAATTTATAGCAGCTGCAAGAGCCATTCTCCGGGAGGATGGAAAAGACCCTAGCTGAGATCTAGGGCCCCTAGTGCACTCCTGGGGTTCTTGTTCTGGGACCAAGTAGTAAAGACCCCTGAGAGGGCCCCCAATATATGACTGGGGTTCTTGGTCTGGGACCAAGCAGTTAAATCCCCTAGATATGTCTAGGGCCCCTAGACATGGTCCAGGGTGCCCATCCCTGGGGAATGGGTTTCTTGGTCTGGGACCAAACAGTTAAAGCCCCTAGATATGTTTAGGGCCCCTGGACATGGTCCAAGGTACCCATGTCTGGGGCATGGGTTGATCCTTGGTCTTGCACCTTGGTGGATAAGACCCTATAAATGTTCTGGGGCAACTTGATCCTCGATCAAGTACCTTGTTGGTATATGACCCTCCTTAAAGGTGGGCATGACCACATATGGGATGCATTCCATATGCAATGATGATAAAGTAATAAGGTCACCTTGAATATGAATGGACAAGTATTGCCACCAAGCCACCCTACCTAAACCCTCCTTTACCCTTGCTTGTGTCGGTTTGTGGTTTTGTTGTTTTGTTTTAGGGTTAAAGTAAAGTTTAAATTAAAATGTTAATTATAACATGTTTAAATTATTTAATTTAAACATGTTATCTTTAATTATAATTCTTTTAATTTAATTTTCTTTATTCTTTTCCCTGGCCTAAAACTATAAATACCCTACCCTCTACCCTTCACATCACACACATTATTATTTGTTATGCCCTTATGTTTCTAGTGTGAGTGGATCTTCTCTCTCTTGCTGTGGCTACCCTAGAGGACTGTTGTGTGTGTTGTGGCCTTCCCTTCCTTTTGTTGTTGGAGTGTTTTCTTGTTGTGGCCCTCCTTCCATTTGTTGTTGAAGAGATTGTTGGTGTTAATGCGGATTCCTTTTGAGGACAATGTTGAGGTGTGGCTCCCCTTGAGGGATGGTAGGTGCGGCCTCTCTTCTATTGTGGGGAGTTGGTAGGTAAGGCCTCTTTTCTGTTGTGGGGTGTTGGTAGTTGCGGCCTCTTTTATGCCTATTATGTGACTATGGGTGCGGCCCTTCTCTTCTACCTATTGTGTGACTGTGGGTGCGGCCCTTCTCGTCTATTGTGGTGTGACTGTGGGTGCAGCCCTCTCTGCTGTGGGGTGGTTGCAGTTCTATTCAGACTCTGACCTCTATATTTGATCCCTTGGCCTTCCTTATGTTACCTTTTGTGAGGGTTTTATCCACAGAATTTTCTGTGTGAGGTTTTGAGTGTTTCACCTATTGTTTGTGTGAGTGTTTGACTGTGTGAAGTCTTTGTGGCCCTATCCCCTTAGTGGCAAGAAAGTTCATTTATCTCTTGGCAAGAGATCCAACCTATATGGTGGATCTATGAGCTGGACTTTGTATGAGCATAATTACAAATGGTTATGCATCTCTAGTGTTGGTTGTGACCTATTCAGAGGTAAGACTTCAGGGTAAGCTAAGTTATCTATTCAGATCTGGACTTTGCTTTGAGTTTTTTTGTTTTGATCTATATAGATTTATGTATCAGCATTAAATGTTATCATATCTGGACTGTGTGTTGAGTTTTGGTTATTATTTTTGAATTTTGGTTTGTTGTTCATGATCAGATTGTATTGAGTTTAGATATGTAGATCAGTATAAATTTTTAGTCAAGCATTATAGATATGAACTATTGTTTTACTTTTTAACTATATAACCAAACTTCTTAGATCTGTGCATTGTTTAAGTAGTGTAGTTTTATTTTTGAATATTAGATCTAAGTGTTATCCTCACTGAATTTTAAAAGACACTATTGTTCTAATTTACTGCCCTAAGTCTAACAAAAAGAAATACTAATGATGAGAGTATGTAGTAGTCTCCACAAAATGCTCCATTGGAAGCTCAATCAAATATCCAATTCCTCCTACAATTTTTGTAAATTATGGATGATATTTTTGTTTATATCAAAATATATGGCCAAATCTGGGGATTGATAAAAATAGCTTTCCCTATGGGAAAAAATAGAAGGGAACCCAGGAAAAGGGAGTTCTGGCCACCAAGCCTCTAGCCACAACACTACCCTAAAGAAATTTGGGAGAAAGTTTGAACTAGGGAAAGAGGAAAATAATTTTGAGTTTAATAAGGAGAATAAGGGGATGATTGACATCCCCTGGCCTACCTCATCTATGGAAACCCAAAATCCCAAGATAAATCTACATATCCCTTGAGATCGAGTAATTTTGTACATTCGAAAGGCATGGACAAGAGGTGGGAATAGAAAGCATGATCCAAAGGAGGATTTAAAATCTACGAGGGGAACTAAATCCCACTTCTACATAGCCCAAATAAAAGCAAAGGACATCCAATGCAGAAAGGAAAAGAAATTCCATGGGGACCATAGAGAAATCCAGGCCCTAATAGAGGGTCTCCCATGATTGCATTTTACTTTTAATGCTAGGCGTTTGTGAAGCTCCTCAAAAGAATCCCTAATGAGACTAGTGGAGATCCACAAACCAAATGTAGTCATGACCCAAGAAACAATGGGTGATGAGGTTAAGATATCAAGAAAATTGGAGCTAAGGGAAGTGTTGAATGGTGTCATTGTTTACGAACCCTATGGTGATAGGGTGTTATTTTAGGAAGGCCTATTAGCTCAATTTTTCATGAGAAGAAGTAATGTTAGTCTTGGAGGGGATTTGAATATTACAAGAAGTAGAGAAGAGTATGGGTGGATGCTACTAGGGCAGACCCTTTGGCTGAATTATTTATAAAAAAAATTGGAGGAGGTGATCTTGATGGATGTATAACCCATCAAACTAGGTCCTACCTAAATGAACATGAAGATGGGAAGAGAAAGGGTGACTAAGAGAATAGAACACTTTTTAGTTTTTGCCTCCCTGATGAGTGATCACAATAGGATAAGAACCTGGGTCAAGGTTGGAGATGAATCAAATCATATGCTATTTTTTCTCCAAATAACAAGGGAGGAATGTAAGCCCCCAACCCCATTCAAATTTAACTCTATTTCGTTGGAGAATGAGGACTTTGTAAGATTGGTTAGAGCAAATTGATTCCATTTGATGCCTCCCTCAAAGTGTCTACAAGCCTACAATGTGCTTTGAATCTTGAATATGTAAAAAGGGCAACAATCTCATGGGCAAATGACAAAAGAATAATTGGAGTGGCAGGGGCAAGTGGGAGTCTTATTGATCCCGGAGGAAACATTGTCACTCACTATTCTTGGGGAGTGAGAGACGCATCTAACAATACTGTTGAAGCCTATGCTCTTCTCCAGGGACCAAGTATCGCCAAGGAAAGATATGTCACCAAACTAGTAATTTTTGGAGATTCAATGATGGTGATTCGAATGGTCAACAACATAACCCAATCTGGAGGCAATTTATTCAATGGAATAATAAATCCATATGTCAATTTTGATAAAATATTTGTCAAAGTTCAAACTCTTCCATCAAATGACACTTAAACTCTCTTGCTTATAACTAGGCCAAGGAAGGTGCTAGGTTGTCAAAAGGTGAAATGTTGGTGAATGCGGTTGGCGTGTCAAAAGGTGAAATGTTGGTGAATGCGGTTGGCGGGGTTCATGTTCTACCTTGATGTCTCCTTCCCTTTCATTTTTCACGCCCATGAGCTAAAGGGTGGCGACTCTCAGGCGTTCCTCTTCCCTGCTCGCATACGTGGATTAAATTCCCATGTGAGCTTTCTCTTATAAGTGTGGAAATCAAGATTTGTAGAGGGCTCGATGGGTTTTGCAATGGCCATTCCATCTGTGGAGAGTTTTCATGGTAGTGTTGTTCTATATGCAGTACAGGATTTAATTTAGGGGAGGATCGTGCTCAAAAACAAGGAGGTTCTATTTGCCGGCCTCTATATTTTTATTGTCAATTTTTAAGCATTTAATGCATTCAATTTCAGATCTAAGAATTATTTCCAAGTGTCCTCAAACAGTTAGCTAGGGATGTTATCACTAAATAATTTTACATTGAAATTATGACAGAAAATTATATAAGAAGCACAAAGATCAAAGAGAAAACATCCATGCACAAGAGACATAAATCTTTGTTCTGTAAAATTTTCAAATTGAGAATTTCCTGAGGTAAAAACCAATCCTCTCAGCAAAATTACAAATTCAACAAAATTCCGAAAAAACTTCCAACTTGCAAACCTACTACAAACTCTAGCTAACGTCTCCCTGCAGTTTTGTTGTACGGCCTGCTAACGTCAGTTGTACGGTCTACATGTACTATATAAACTGTATAGCTCACACGTGCAACTTGTTTTTTGCAGTTGCTTCTACTGTACGGTCACACGTGTACGGCATGTTGTACAGACTATAAAACTCCACAAGTGTTTTCCTCTTACTCTTATTCCCTCACACGTGTGGCTTCTCTTCCTTGGCTCGAAAACTAAAAAGAAGAAAGTCCATAAACCCTAGATTTTCCCAAGTGAAGAATTTCCTTGCTAAAATTGCCACCCCAATCTCCTTGGCCAACTCCATAATGTCACATTCATATGTGTCATGTCTCCTCACATTGACTCTCCTTTTATAGGATTCTAATGAGAGAGTTTAGGAACCCCTTCTAAACTTGACATTAAATTAGAATTGTTTATTCCTCCATATGAGTGTGAATCCCCAAGAACACAATTCCAAACCCCAACTCCATACAAAAAGGTTTTTCTTAATGCAATGTGAGTGCCAACAACGATTCCCACATGCCCAACACCAAGGCCAATGTGGGAATACCTCTCGATGCTACAAAACATCAACACTCCCTCTTAGCAAGGGAGGTATATTCCATCCACCATTACCTGGAAGTAGCTCAGTCTCCCACACTAGAAGTGGCTCTGCCTCCCAGACTGGATCCGCTACCACAGTTGCTCCCTCTGACATAGAAGAAAATATCGTTGTATGACTTGAACCCGTCTTGGAAGACACCCTACTCCTATAAGCCTTCCACTTATAAGAATCCTACATAGCCATCTCAACCCATGACACCTTCTTGACAGTCATGGAAGACTCATCTCTCCCACCTGAACCTGAAGGTTGACTTCCTCTAGAGAACTGACTCTCCCTCTAAGCCTGTTGACTCCCTCTGAAATTTGACTCCCTCCAAGTCTGTACAACCTTCAGAGCTACCTTCTCTTTGTCCACTACCACTTCACTACTACTTTTCATTACTCACATAAGCTGGCCCTTTAGCCTATCCAAGTTTCTCTCTCTAACTCCTAGAACAACTGTTATGTCTGAGCTAGATCCTCTAGGCATGATCAGTGCATGTCCATCCTAGAACAATACCCCAAGTCCCTTCTTCTCAATCGTCGAGTTTTGGTACCCATAGCACATTTGTCACTCTAAACACATCTCTTGACTCCATCCAAAATGACATTGTTTAAGATCCCTATACTGCATGCTTGGTCCCCATACCAAGTTCCACATACATATCTAAGTTGGACTCTATGAAGCTCTCGAACAACTCACGTGTTCCTGTCATATAACATGTGGCTCCACTATCCACTAACCAAGTCCCACTACTGGAAATTGTACCAGAAAAGGCAGAGACTAATAAGAACTCCCTCTGAAGCATGTCTGCAACCTCATCCATTTCTATTGATGATACCTACTGCTTCCCTTTCCCTTTCTTCATCGTGGACACTATGAAGCATAGTGACCTATTGCTTCCCCTTCCCTGCTTCCTCATCCACTTCTGTTGATGATGCCTATCGCTTCCCTTTCCCTTTCTTTCGCTGTCAACATTGTGAAGTATAGTGACCTAGCGTATGACAAGAAAAATACTTGACCTTGCTAGGGTCCTTCCTCTTCCTTTGTTCTGGAGATGTCTCTCTCCTTGGAGAACAATTTCTTCTGCCCTTCCTAGCATGGGAAGCTAGGGTTGGGTTCTCATCATCACTACCTCTCTGCTTGCAGCCATTCCTAGACTCTATCCGAGCCTCCTCCTGGATGTAATTGATTGCCATTCTTGGACTCTATCAGAGCCTCCTCCTGGATGCAACCGATCCACAGTCTGTCAAATGGTGGCAACTTCTCTCGTGGATAAATCCCCAACACAAATGGTTCCCAAGACCCAAGAAAACCATTTAATGCCACATTCACCAACTCTATGTCATCAACTGCCTCAACAATGGCTACAAGTTGATCATGAATCTGAGTGATCCTCTTGAGGAAGCTAGCAACTATATCCGAGCCTCCTCCTGGATGCAATTGATTTCCATTCCTGGACTCTATCAGAGCCTCCTCCTGGATTCAACTGATCCACAGTCTGTCAAATGGTGGCAACTTCTCTTGTGGATAAATCCCCAACACAAATGGTTCCCAAGACCCAAGAAAACCATTTAATGCCACATTCACCAACTCTATGTCATCAACTGCCTCAACAATGGCTACAAGTTGATCATGAATCTGAGTGATCCTCTTGAGGAAGCTAGCAACTATATCCGAGCCTCCTCCTGGATGCAATCGATTGCCATTCCTGGACTCTATCAGAGCCTCCTCCTGGATGCAACCGATCCACATTCTATCAAATGGTGGAAACTTCTCTCATGGATAAATCCCCAACACAAATGGTTCCCAAGACCCAAGAAAACCATTTAATGCCACATTCACCAACTCTATGTCATCAACTGCCTCAACAATGGCTACAAGTTGATCATGAATCTGAGTGATCCTCTTGAGGAAGCTAGCAACTATATCTGATTTGGACATCTCAACAGATCAGAGTTGGTACCTCAAAATCAACTTTCGGCTTGCATTCTCGCTTCAGTACAAGACCACCAAAGTAGCATACATGTTCTTTGTTGTCTTCTTATCGAAAATATCAGGAATCAAGTGATCCTTCACAGAATCCAACAACACCCACTTGGCCTTCACTTCCCTCTTCCTATGTGCTGCCAATTCTTGTACATCTTTTGGATCTAGAATCACCATTTCAACATACTCTTTGAGATTATTCTCTTCCCAGAGCAAAAGGATTCTAGCCTTCCAGACCAGGAAATTTGTGGCCCCTTCCAACATGTCCTCAACACTATAAGAGTGCTCACCATTGTGTCATGCCCAGAACCAAAAATCTGCATCCACTTGTGCCTCAAGAGATGACTCCCTCTCTCTCTAGAGCCTATGTTATGATACCATGTCAAATTTTTAGGCAATCAATGCATTCAATTTCAAATCTGAAAATTACTTCCAAGTGACTTCAAACAGTAAACTAGGGCTATTATCCTTGAATAATTTTACATTGAAATTATAACAGAAAATTATAGCAGAGGCACAAAGATCAGAGAGAAAACATCCATGCACAAGAGACATAAATTTATGTTCTGTAAAATTTTCAGATGGATAATTTCCCGAGGACAAAACCAGTCCTCCCAACAAAATTACAAATTCAACAAAATTCCAGAAAAACTTCCAACTAGAAAACCCTAACTGACGTCACCTTGCAATGTTGTATGGACTACTGACATAAGATGTATGATCTACATGTGTCGTATGCATCATACAACTAACACATGAGGGATCTTTTCAGCAGATGCTTATGATGTACAACTGCACATGTGGTATGAAATAGTGTACGAACTGTACCGCTCCACACATGTGACCCTCTTCCTCCTCTTCCCTCACAGGTGTGAACTCACATGTGTGACTTCTCTTCCTTGGCAAGAAAACTGAAAGGAAATTCCAAAAACCCTAGATTTTCCAAAATGAATCATTTCCTTTCTAAAATTTCCACCCCAATCTCCTTGGCACAAATGCTCACTCACTTATGCCAACCCCATAATGTCACAATGAGATGTGTAGTGTCTCATCACATTGCCTCTCCTTTTATAGGAGTCTAATGAGAGAGTTTATGAATCCCTTCTAAACTCAACATTAAATTAGAATTGTTTATTCCTCCATGTGGGTTTCAAGCCCCAACATGTGGGTGCAAATCCCCAACAACAAAATTCCAAACCACAACTCCATACAAAAAGGGTTTTCTCAATGCATTGTGAGTGCCAAAAAGGATTCCCACATGCCCGACACCAAGGCCAATGTGGGAATACCTCTTGATGCTAGAAAAAATTCAATAGTTATATCTGGTCAACTAGCCTCAAAGCAAACTATGAGCTTTCTTGGTTTTCGACGAGGAAGACACTGGGGCCCTATGGATTTCTCCCTTTCAAGCTCAAGCACTAGTAAGTTTCCTGGTCATTCCAATCTCTATACTCTCCATCGTGGTTGTTCTTTGACCGTTATTTGGGCCTGCGACCTTGGCATTACAAAAACCTGGGATTTTCAGTCTATGTTTCCGTAGTGTCCAACCATGGAGCCATCTTGGAATGATTTTAAGCAAGTACTTAAGCGTCAATAGGAAATTTCTCAGTGCAACAACTCATCTCTACATCATCTCTCTAGCAAATTTTGAGACTTTGAGCATCTCTACATCAACTCTCTAGCAAATTTCAGGACTTTGAGTAAGCCCTAGCCAACCTAACCATTTCCAAGAATCAAGAAACATAGATAGTTTCTATAAGAACAGCTTTGATGAGCATAGTAATAGTTCAAGCAGACTTATTTTCCCTCCTATTATAGATCTAGAAATTTCGAGTGCTTTGGCACGACTCTTATTAATATATACTAAGTTAAGCTCTAGTTAAAAAATTACGAGAAATAATAAGGATGAAAAAGCATTAGTATCACTTGGAACACAAATCGCATAAATTTATGATAAAGAAGATGTCGATCTTATTGTTGGGCAAATTGAAGGGTTCTAAAACAAAAGAAGAGGAAATTTCTTGCAAATGCCAAGGTCCTATGGATACTCAAAAGTAGAGCATTATGGCTAGAAAAGTGCAAGACAAGAGAAATGAGAGTAAAGAAAATATGTGATGTAGTAGGAGTGGCACAAAGATGCATACTATTAAAACAAAGAAGCTAAAAGCTATGATTCTAAAGTTGGATCTTTCTAAGGGATGTGAGTGATCGGGGAAACTAGTTGTACCTAAGGTCGGTGTTGATACATAGATTTTTGTGTCCATTTGGAGAACTGGAGAATGAATTGCTTAATATTAGTATCATTTGCAGTCTTAATCGATGGATTAGCATCCGCTTGCTTAGGACCATCAAAAGGGCTCAAAAAACCATCAAAAGGGATAAAATAATGCTACCCTTGATCACCTTTTCTATTTATGATAGTAGCTACAGGGCTCAAGAGTGCTTTCCTAGATGCAAGAAGAATGGGATCTACAAAATGTATAAGGTTAGGTAAAACTCTTACATTGATTCATTTACTTATTGTTGATGATATTCAACTCTTTAATGGTTCAAGGAGAGGTGCTTCTAAATTAAGTGAGATATTAAAAATATATTGTATAGGTATATGCATGATCGTAAATATGCAAAAATCTTTCATTGATTTCAATGATGTGGCAGAGTAACAAACCAATTCAATCCCACATCTCAAACTTCCATGTAGGATAGAAATACTTGGGGTTTTATATAAAACCAAATGATCATGGGGTCAATGATTGAAAATGGCTCATAGCCAAAGTTGAAAGGAGAGTTAACTTGTGGTGTCACAGATGGTTATCTCGAGGAGGACGACTTATTTTGGATAAGTCAATGATAAAATCAATCCTATTGAAAATGGCTCATAGCCAAAGTTGAAAGGAGAATTAACTTGTGGTGTAACAGAAGGTTATCTAGAGGAGGAGGACTTATTTTGGTTAAATCGGTGCGAAAAGCAATCCTAGTCTATTAGCACTTAGATGGTTATCTCAAGGAGGACGACTTATTTTGGATAAGTCAGTGCTAAAAGAAATCCTATTGAAAATGGCTCATAGCCAAAGTTGAAAGGAGAATTAACTTGTGGTGTAACAGAAGGTTATCTAGAGGAGGATGACTTATTTTGGTTAAATCAGTGTGAAAAGTAATCCTAGTCTACTAGCACTCATTGGTTTTTATTCCAAGGGGGATTCTAGAAAAAATCAAGAAAATTAGTTTTATATGTTTGAGGTATGGTTAAAAAGAAAGTGACGGAATATCTCTAGTGAAATGGAAACCATATCTAAGTGTAACACCTGGGAGGTTGGAGCCTCAACAATATTCATCGTTTTGGGAAGGCACTAGCTACCAAGACCTTTCTATACCCATAAAAAGTGATGGGCCACATCCTCACTGATAAATACATTTACCTTGGTACTGTATAAGGATGGATCATAAGACCCTCAAGAAGCATTCAAGATGTGTCAATAATATGGAAGGCCATGGGTTTAGCCTTCCCACTAGTGGGAGAATTTACTAGCGTGGAAAGTTAGAAGAGAAAAAGTTAAGGTGGGATTAGGTCCATGGGTGGGGAGTGGAGGTGTGTATAAAATTCGTAACAATCTAATCGCAACTCTTCAAAGAAGAGGCATCCTTAATCTAGCTCAAGCATATCTCCAAACTTGTCCACTATCTGGCACCATGTGTGGAAAAGTGCACATCAATTAGATTTGGGTGGTCATGAAGCGAAGCTATGCGAGGCTTAAATAAATAAAAAATAAGGTAATTCATCTTGGAAGAGGAGGTGGAAGATGAATTGGTTTGGTCCAATAATTCTACTCTAGGGATTTACTACTCCAAAACTAAGATACAAAGCCATGTATGGAAGTGATAGGCCTGAATATTTTTAATGGTGATAGAAACCAATATGGAAAATCGGGTCTCCATTTAAGGTAAGAACCTTTATATAGTTAGCCATAAAGAATAAGGCCCTCACTTGGGAGGCTCTATAGAGGAGGAACAATCATGGTCCTACTAGGTGTGTCTTATGCAAGGAGAGAGAGGAAATCATTGTCACTTGCTAATTTCATATGCATATGCCAAACACGTTTGGGTGGAAATGGAAAGAATGACAAGGGTAGGAGGATGATGGAAAGGTTCAAGTCAATTGCAAAGTGCTTGATTCACAAGCAAAAGAAGAAAGAGCTTAAAGAATTTAGAGCCCTCCTTTTTATTGTTGACTAGGATATTTGAATTTTGGCTTACAAGGAATGCTAGAATATTTGACAATAAATGCATACCTACCTTTTCAATGTGCATCCCAATGTAGGCCAACTATTGCTAGCTACAAGTGCCCTCCAAAAAGAATGGCTCAAAAGGCAACTTAATCATGAGCCAACTAGAAAGTTAAGGGCCTGGGGCTATTTTTTATGGCCCCAATGAAGCCTATTTGTCAAGCGGGGGGAACACTTTTCATATATATACTCATTAATTTAGGTACAAATCAAGCCTAGAGGAAGGTTCTAACAACCATGCATAACTTCTAACTTTAAAAATGTTATTATCTTTAGATTCAAAAAAAGGGGATCAGATGTTGCAAATCTTTAATGATTCTCTGGCTGTTATAAATTGCATGTGTGGTAAATTTAGGATTTAGTACTGGAGGTGATCCAAAGAATGTAAAATGTTTTTAACTACACTTCAAAGTTCATTCTTTCATGTCCATAGAGAACTCAATATGGAAGTTAAATCATTATCCAAAAATGGATTTCATATGGAAGTTGGGCTTTTGAAAATGCTGGAATCCAAGGATGGTTTGGTCCAGGAGTTTTCAAAATCAGTTTTTTTAAGTTTTTTTTGTTGTTGGGTACATCAATGGTTGATTATATACATTTCTTATCAGTGTAACATTGTAACAACATAGCACTGAAGGGTTAGATATCATGCCTAGACATGTCAACTTTTGTTTTCCAACTTTGGACAATTATATAACAAAAAATGAGTTAAATTAAACCATAAATACCTTCTTCTTATCCTTCGTCCACGTCCACTGCACATGTGGAATACCTCTGTAATCTGAATCAGATGGGTTGTTTGGGACTGCCTTGATTCCCTTTCTCCCTGAACCCAACGAAAACAAAATAAAAAAATCTAACAAAAAAATTGTAAAAGGCAACAAAAATATCATGAGAAATAATAACATAAACTGTAATATAATATAAAAATATTAAAAAGATGCAAAAAATCATAAAATACAAGTGAAGAGGGAGGAGTGAAGGGTGTGGATTAAAGAGTTAGAAACTACAAAGAATGTTTGCAGCGTTGGGGTTTTGAGGTTGACAATAGATACCTATAGAGACTACAAAGAATTTTTGCTTGCAATGATAATCAAAGAGCAATCCCGAATTCGGATTTTTATTTTTGTCAGTCAGGATAGTTGTTGTGTGCAAGCTAGATTGAGAACAAAGACCTTACATCCATTAGACGGACCAAGAAGAACCAAATCCCTGTACATTAGAAACAAATAAAGGCCTAGTACACTTCAGAAGATAAAGCTCTTTGGAAAAGACTAAGATAGAGACAAAAATTTTAACTTTCATAAAGGATCCCTATTGGTGAAGCAAGTGGGCCACAAGTCCCTCGTTTATTGATCAAACAAGGCGATTCATTGGATGCCAAGTTATGTGACAATTTTTCATCTCTTGGTGTGTGGATGGCTTGCATTCATTTTTAGGTAAGAACCGAATGCTTTGAAGATTTTGAGATTACACTGGCTTTGGGGCCACACACCATTGTCTTTGAAGAGATGGAGCATGTACTTTGAGCCACGAAGGGAAAATATGCCATTACAATCGATGTGGGTGAAGCTCCGTGTACTGCCACTGTTTTTTGGTCAATGGATGTCTTTTTAAGGAAATTGATAATAGCATTTGCCAATTCTTGGAAATGGATAACAGCTACCAAAAAACCAATACATGTACCATTGCCAACATATTTGTCACAATGGATCTAAGGGATGATCTAGAAAAGGAAATAGTTATGGAAAAGTAGGACATGAAACATTGTCAAGTATTAGACTATGTAAGCATCCCATTCAAATGCACTAGATGCCATGTGTATGGTTATCTAGCCAATGAATGTACAATAAAATTTCCAAAGAAAATGTGGGTTCAAAAAACCTTGGAATCCATTAAGGCGAAGAAGGGGAAGGCACCTAAATGGGACAAGTAAGGATTGAACATAGTTGAAGGGGTATTGGGTGGGACCTCTTTGTCGAAGGAAAAGATTTCACAATATTGAGTGCAGAAAAGAGTCAACCGGTGCAAGCTCAATGGGAAGCATATAATCCTTGTGATCTCCAAACGAGGATGCAAAAGACTGATGAGAGTATATAGTAGTCTCAACAAAATGCACTATTGGAAGCTCAACCAAATCCTGACTCAAGTATCTCCAATTTCTTCTACAATTTTAGTAAATTATGGACAATCTTTTTGTTTAGGTCAAAATATATGGCCAAATCCAGGGATTAATAAAATATCTTTTCCTATGGAGAAAAATAGAAGGGAACCTAGGAAAAGGGACTTCTAACCACCAAACCTCTAGCCACAACCCTACCCTAGAGAAATTTTAGAGGAAGTTTGAACAGGGAAGTACCAAAAAACATAGTTTTAATAAGGAGAATAAGGGGAGGAGTGATATCCCATGATCTACCTCATCTAGCGAGAACCCAAAATCCTAAGATAAATCAAGATATCCCTTAGATCGAGTAATTTTGGACTAATTTTGGACTTGCTAAAGGCAAGAACAAAAGGTGGGAATAGAAATGATGATTCAAAGGAGGATTTAAAATCTAGGAGGGGCACTAAATCCCAAGTCTACATAGCCCAAACCAAAGCAAAGCGGACATCCAATGGGGAAATGAAAAGACATTCCATGGGGCCCATAGAGCAAGCCAAGACCTAATGGAGGGTCTCTATTATTTTTTTGACTTTTAATGCTCGGGATTTAGGGAACTCCTAAAAAAGCCCTAATGAGATTAGTGGAGATCCACAAACTAAATGTAGTCATCACCCAAGAAACAAGGGGTGATGAGGTTAAGATATAAAGAGAATTGTCAAACATTTTGAAGGATTGGGACTTTAATACGTAGATCGAGTATGCAGGTCAAGGGGTTTGATTACTAGATGGAAGAAAAGAACAATTAGGCTAACCAAGTACTTCTTGATTCAAGTATTGGAGCTATGGGAAATATTAAATGGTGCCATTGTTTAAGAGCCCTAGGATGGTAGGGCGCCATTTTAAGAAGGCCTATTAGCTCAAGATTTCACGAGAAGAAGTAATGTTATCCTTGGAGAGGATTTGAATTTTACAAGAATTAGAGAAGAGTGTGGGGGGGTGCTTTTGGTGAAAACCCTTTGGCTGAATTATCTATAAACAAATTGGAGGAGGCGAGCTTTGTGGATATATAACCCAAACTAGTTCATACCTAAAGGAACATGAGAATGGGGAGAGAAAGGGTGACTAAGAGTATAGACCACTTTTTAGTTTTTGCCTCCCTGATGAGTGATCACAATAGGATAAGAACCTAGGTCGAGGTTGGAGGTGAATCAAAAAATTTGCTAATTTTCTCCATGTAACAAGGGAGGAATGTTAGCCCCCAAACCCATTCAAATTTAACTCTACTTGGTTCGAGAATGAAAAAAAAATCAGATTGGTTAGAGCAAATGGATTCCATTTGATGCCTCCCTCAAAGAATCTAATGGGAAAATGACAAGAGAATTAAAAAGGATGAATAAGCCTCAATATCACTTGAAACACAAATCACATAAATTTGTGATAAAGAAGAAGTCAACCTTATTGATGACAAAAATTGGGAAAATTGAAGGGTTCTAGAACAAAAGAAGAGGAAAGTTCTTGCAAATGCCAAGGCCCTATGGAGACTCAAAAGTAGAGTATTATGGCTAGAGAAGTGCAATGACAAGAGAAATGAGAGGAAAGAAAATGCTCCGAGACAATTTCAGAAGTGCAATTTAGGCTCCTCCATAGTATATAAATAGGCGATGTAGTAGGAGTGGCACAAAGATACATACTATTAAAACAAAGAAGTTGCAAGCTATGATTCTAAAGTCGAATCTTTTTTAGGGATATGATCGGGAAAACTAGTATCAGGTTCATGTTGATACACATAGGTTTAACTGTCCATTTAGTGAACTGGATAATGAATTGCCTAACATCAGTTTCATTTCCAGTCTTAATCGATGGGTTGGCATCCGCTTTCTTTAGACCATAAAAAGGGCTCAGATAATTCTACCCTTAATCACCTTTTCTATTTTCGATAGTAGTTAAAGCGCTCAAGAGTGCTTTCCTAGATGCAACAAGAATGGTATCTACAAAATGTATAAGGTTAGGGACAACTCTTACATAATTTATGGGTTCGCATCCACTTTCTTTAGACCATAAAAAGAGCTCAGATAACGCTACCCTTGACCACCTTTGCTATTTTTGATAGTAGTTAAAGGTCTCAAGAGTGCTTTCCAAGATGCAACAAGAATGGTATCTACAAAATGTATAAGGTGAGATAGAACTCTTACATTGACTCATTTACTTATTGAAGAAGAGGTTCTTCCAAATTAGTTGTATCTAGTTGGGGAAACTAGTTGTATCTAAGGTTGGTTTTGATACATAGGTTTTTGTGTCCAATTAGTGAACTAGAGCATGAATTGCTTGACATTAGTATCATTTGCAGTCTTAATCGATGGATCAACATCGTGCTTGCTTTAGACCATCAAAAGGACTCAAACAATGCTACCCTTGATCACCTTTGCTATTTATAATAGTAGCTAAAGGGATCAAGAGTGCTTTCCTAGATGCAATAAGAATGAGATCTACAAAATGTATAGGGTTAGATAAAACTCTTATATTAACTCATTTACTTATTGCGGATGATGTTCTTTTACTCTTTAATGGTTCAGGGAGAGGTTCTTCTAAATTAAGGGAGATATTAAAAATATATTTCGTAGGTATATGTATGATGGTAAATATGCAAAAACCTTCAATTGCTTTCAATGAAGTGGCAGAGGAACAAATCAAGACAATACCTCATCTCAAACTTCCAAGTAAGATGCAAATAATTGGGGTTTTATATCAAACCAAATGATCACAAGGTGAATGATTGAAAATGGCTCATAGCCAAAGTTGAAAGGACAATTAACTTGTGGTGTAACAGATAGTTATCTAATGGAGGATGCATTATTTTGTTTAAATCAATGCTAAAAACAATCCTAGTGTATTGGCACCCATTGGTTTTTATTCCAAAGGGGATTCTAGAAAAAAAACAAAAAAAATAGTTTCAAATGTTTGAGGTATAGTTAAAAATAAAGTGAAGGAATATCTCTAGTGAAATGGAAACCATGGCTAAGCCTAACACCTGGGAGATTGGGGCTTCAAGAATATTCATCGTTTTCAGAAGACACTAGCTACCAAGACCTTTGTAGACTCATAACAAGGGATGGGCCAAGTCATCACCCATAAATACATTTACCTTGGTACTATAGCAGGATGGATCATAAGACCCTCGAAAAGCATTTGTTTAAATCAATGCTAAAAACAATCCTAGTGTATTGGTACTCATTGGTTTTTATTCCAAAGGGGATTCTAGAAAAAATCAAGAAAAATAGTTTCAGATGTTTGAGGTATGGTTAAAAGGAAAGTGAAGGAATATCTCAAGTGAAATGACTACCATAGCTAAGCCTAACACTTGGGAGGTTGGGGCCTCAAGAATATTCCTCGTTTTCAGAAGGCACTAGCTACCAAGACCTTTGTAGACTCATAACAAGGGATGGGCCAGGTAATTACCCATAAGTCCATTTACCTTGGTACTATAGCAGGATGGATTAGAAGACCCTCGAAAAGCATTTGAAATGTGTCAATAATATGGAAGGCCATGGGTTTAGCCTTCTCACTGGTGGGGAATTTGATAATGTGGAAAGTTGGAAGAGAAAAAGTTAAGATGGGAATAGATCCATGGGTGGGGAGTGGAGGTTTGTATAAACTTCCTGAAAAAGTAATCACAACTCTTTAAAGAAGAGGGATCCTTAAACCATCTCAAGCAGATCTCCAAAGGTGTCCACTATCTGGCACCATGAGTCAAAAAATGGAAATCAATTAGATTTGGGTGGTCATGAAGGGAAGTTGTGGGAGGCATATATAGAAAAACTGAAGGTAGTCATCTTGGAATTGAGGTGGAAGATGAATTGGTTTGGTCCAAGAATTCTACTCTAGGGATCTACACTCCAAAACTAAGATACAAAGCCATGCATGGAAGTGATAAGCCTAAATATTTTTAATGGTGATAGAAACCACTATGGAAAATTAGGTCCCCATTGAAGGAACAATCATGGTCCTAGTAGGTGTGTCTTATGCAAGTATTGAGAGGAAATCATATGTCACTTGCTAATTTCATACGCATATATGCTAGATAGGTTTGGGAGGAAATGGAATGATTGACAAGGGTAGGAGGAGGATGGCAAGGTTCAAGCCAATTGCAAAGTGCTTGACTCACTATGTCACTTGATAATTTCATATTCATATATGCTAGATATGTTTGGGAGGAAATGGAATGATTCACAAGGGTAGGAGGAGGATGGTAAGGTTCAAGCCAACTGCAAAGTGCTTGACTCACAAGCAGAAGAAGCAAGAACTTAAAGAATTTAGAGCCCTACTTTTTATTTTTGCCTAGGATATTTGAATTTTTGGCTTGCAAGGAATGCCAGAATAATTGACAATAAATGAATTCCTACCTTTCAATGTGCATCCCAATGTAGGTCAACTATTGCTAGCTACAAGTTCCCTCCAAAAAGAATGCCTCAAAAGCAACTTAATCATATGCCAACTGGAAAGTTGAGGGCTTGGGGATATTTTTAATGGTGCCAATTTGTCAGGCAAGGGAAACCCTCTTCATATCTAATACTCATTAATTTAGGTACAAAGCAAGCCTAGGGGAAGGTTCTAACAACCATGCATAACTTTTAACTTTAAAAAATGTTATCTTCAGGTTCAGAAAAAGGGGTTCACAAGTTGCAAATCTTTGATAGTGGATTCTCTTGTTGTTATAAATAGCATGTGTGGGAAATTTAGGATGGAAACTTGTTCCTAAATTTACTATTTGAGGTGATCAAAAGAATGTAAAATGTTTTTAACTAGATTTCATTTTTTCATGTCTATAGATAACTCAATATGGAAGTTAACTCCTTATCCAAATATAGACTTCGTATGGAAGTTGGGCTTTGGACAACGCTGGGATCCAAGGATGGCTTGGTCCTGAGTTTTAAATCAATTTTAAAGTATTTTTTGTTGTTGGATATATCAATGGTTGATTATCTACATTCATGATCAATGTAACATTGTAACAACATAGCACTCGAGGGTTATATATTATGCCTAGTCATGTCAACTTTTTGTTTTCCAACTATGGACAATTATATAGCAGAAAATGAGATAAATTAAACCATAAATACCTTCTTGGCCAACCCGTCCACACCTGGAATCTGGATCAATTTGGGCTCTTTGGGACTGTGGTTCCACTCTCATAGACAACATAAAACAAAATAAAAAAATTTTTTTTTTTTTTTTTTTTTTTTTTTTTTTTTATTTTATAAAAATATTAAAAAGATGCCAAAAGTCATAAACCATAAACAAGTCAAGGGGGAGGAGAACAAATGCATTCAAAATGAGAATAATTAGATACGTTTTACACTAAAAGAAGACTCATTCTCTCCCCCTCTCGCACAAATATTGTTAACAGCTCCTCCTACCTTCTTTACATACAATACCCCTCTAAATTTTAAAAACACACATTATATAATTAAGCAATGAGCTAGAAAATGAGATGAGCTAATACATTACATGCCTTCTCCTTGTATTTTCTTCTTTAATGTTATATAGTAAAATCTGCATCCCAGCTAAATGTGTTGGGACTTCCTTGAACACCACTCTTCAAATAAACAAAACTCAAAAAAATCTTATGAGGCAAACAGTAAATCTTTTCAAAGAGATAAACTCTGAAAACAACAAAAGCAGAATAAAAATATATTATAAAATGTTGAAGAGAATGGTGTAACTGAGATAAGTTTTACACAAAAAGAGGACTCATTCTATGTCCCTCTAGCACAAATATTATTCAACTACTCTGCCTTCCTTTACCTACAATACCTCTAGAATTTAAAAACCACTATAGTTAAGTGATAGAAATGTGCTGTGGAAATCTGCATACCTATAGCCTTTTCCTGTGCCAATGTACACTGTAAATCTCATACCTTCTCATAGCCATAACCTTGTGTTACTGTAAGTCTGCATCCAACTAGGATGTTTGGGACTTCTTGTATTTCCCCTTGTTGGACCCAAAAGAACAAAACCAAAAAGTACTTATGAAGAAATCTTAAGATAATCTTTTAAATACAACAAAGTATCATGAGAAAAAACAATGAAACAGACTAATATATTATATAAAAATGTGAATAGATCAGTTATTGCTTGAGAGATAGGTTTTACACCAAAATTGGACTCATTCTCTGCCCCTCTCACACAAAGATTATTCAACAACTCCACCTTCCTTTACCTACAATGCCTCTAAATTTAAAAAGCTTGAACCATGTATTTAAGTAGTAGAAAATGGAATCTGACTAAGCTTATTCACATGCCTTCCCTTTTGCCTTTTCCCTGCTTAATGTGCCTGTGGAAATCTGCATCAACTAAAGTTGTTTGGGACTTCACATGATTTCCCCCACCTTGGAACTAAAAAAAAAACCATTAAAAAAATCCTATGAGAAATCTTAGGATAAATCTTTAAAAGACAACAAAATTATCATGGAAAACATAAAACAATTATAATATATAAAATAAATAAAAAAGAGACATCAATTTTATTTTGAGATAGGTTTTACACACACTTTTCAAAGGGGCTCATTCTCTCCCTCTCTTTTCAAGATTGACTAACAACTCCTACCTTCCCTTTTACCTACTAGAGCCTCTAAATTTAAAAGAAACACAATCACATATAGTGCGTAATAGAAATGAGATAGATTAAATATACCTTTTGTCCTTAACATTTTCCCCACTGTGCCCAATGTGCCTATGAAATCTGAAAATTAGCTGGGCTAGCTGGGACTGCCTTGAACTACAACCAATAGACAAAGAAACCAAAACCAAAATCTTATGAGAAATTTTATGATAAATCTTTAAAAGACAACAAAATAAAATTCTCTTGAGAAACATTAAAAACAGACTGTAATATATTATAAAAATGTGAGAGATCAATTATATTTGAGATAGGTTTTACACTTCAAGAGGACTCATTTTCTACCCCTCTCGCACAAATATTATTGACAGCTCCTCCACCTTTCTTTACCTACATTAATTCTAAATTTTAAAAAACACACACGATATAATTTAGTAGAAAATGAGATAGACTAAGTAGTAGAAAATGAAATAGACTAAGCCATACATACCAATGTGCCTATGAAATCAGCATCAGCTCGGTTGTTTGGGAGTGCTTGATTTCCCAACCCACTATGGACAATTATATGAAAAAATGGTTAAATTAAATATAAATACCTTCTTTATTGGCCTTCGTTCCACATTGCTGTCAGACAACTATGGAATCTGAATCATGTAAGCTAGGTTGTTGGGACTACATGATTCCCTTGCTCCTGAACCCAACAAAACAAATAAAAAAATCTAATGTGCATCGTGACTAGGATATTTGAAATTTACCTGACTGCAGGAAATGCTAGATGTTGACAATAATACATTCCTTTCAAGTGCACATCCCAATGTAGGTGGCTATTCTGAAGTTCCCTCCATGAAGCATGCCTCAAAAGCAACTTAACTGTGAGCCAACTAGAAAGTTGTGGGCTTGGGATTATTTTTGATGGTGCATAGCTTCTAAAAGGTACTTCCCAAAATGAAGTTGAAAAAAACACAAAAATAGTTTCATATGTTTGAGGTATGGTTAAAAATAAAGTGAAGGAATGTCTCTAGTGAAATGGCAACCCATAGCTAAGCCTAAGATCTGGGAGGTTGGGGCCACAAGAATATTTATCGTTTTGGGAGGGCACTAGCTACCAAGACCTTTGTAGACTCATAACAAGGGATGGGCCAGGTCATCATTAGTGATCACCCATAAATACATTTACCTTGGTACTATAGTAGGATGGATCAGAAGACCCTCGAAAAACATTTGTGTAAATCAATGCTAAAAACAATCCTAGTGTGTGGCACTATAACTTTGGTTTTATTCCCAAGGATTCTAGAAAAAAATCAAGAAAATTAGTTTTAGATGTTTGAGGTATGGTTAGAAGGAAAGTGAAGGAATATCTCTTGTGAAATGGAAACCATAGCTAAGCCTAACACATGGGAGGTTGGGGCCTCAAGAATATTCCTCGTTTTCAGAAGGCACTAGCTACCAAGACCTTTGTGGGCTGGCCAACAAGGGATAGGCAGATCATCACCCATAGGGTCCATTACTGGTACTATAGGGATGGATCAGAGACCCTCAGAAAAATTTGAAATGTGTAATAATATGGAAGTTTATTAAGGTTTAACCACTAGTGGGGAATTTGTAATGTGGAAAAGTTGGAAGAAAGAGAAAAAGTTAAGTGGGAATAGATCCATGGGTGGGGAGTGGAGGTTTTCATAAACTTCCTGACAAAATTTATCTTCAGAAGAGATCCTTAAACCAGCTGAAACAGATCTCCAAAGTTGTCCACTATTTGACACCATGAGTCAAGAAATGGAAATCAATTAGATTTGGTGGTCATGAAGGGAAGTTATGGGAGGCATATATAGAAAAAATAAAGGTAAGTCATCTTGGAATTGAGGTGGAAGATGAATTGGTTTGGTCCAAGAATTCTACTTTAGGGATCTACACTCCAAAACTAACATACAAAGCCATGTATGGAAGTGATAAGCCTGAATATTTTTAATGGTGATATAAACCACTATGGAAAATCGGGTCTCCATTGATGGTAAGAATATTTATGTAGTTAGCCATAAATAATAAGGCCCTCACTTGGGACAACTGGAGGAGAAAGGAACAAATGTGGTCCTAGTAGGTTGTTATTTTATGCAAAGGATTAGGGTGCTTGTCTTACTAATTTCATATACATATACTTTAGATAGTTTTGGGAGAGTGGAATGTGGTGCTGGGGTGGGAGGAGGGATGCTTAAGAGTTCCAAAGACAATTACAATGTGTGACTCTTGGCCAGAAAAAAGCAAGAAACTTAAGAATTTGAGCCCTCCTTTTTTATTTGTTGACTAGAATAATTTTGAGATTTTTTTGAGCTTTTAGTGCTGGGGTATTTGTGTGAAATGCATTCACACCTACCTTTCAATGTGCATCCCAACGTAGGTAAACTATTGCTAGATACTTGCTAGCTACAAGTTCCCTCCAAAAAGCATGCCTCAAAAAGCAACTTAATCTAAAGTCCAGGAAGTTGAAGGGGCTTGGGGATATTTTATAGTTACTTAATTAAGTTGTCCACCATTTGTGTCAGACAGAGGACCCTCTTCATCTAATGTAATGAGTTTAGAGTACAAAAAGCAAGCCTAGGGAAGTTCTAATATAACTTCTAAAGGTTCTAAGTTTCTAGTCTGTCCCAGATATATGTCATTAGTTGTTCTTTGACCAATTCTATTTTGGCTTGCAGGCCATGGCTATCACAAAAAAAATGGGATTTTCAATCAATGTTTCGGTAGTGTCCATCCATGGATCCATCTTGGAATGATTTTAACCAAGTACTTAAGCGTCATGAGGAAATTGCTTAGTGGAACAACTCAACTCTACATCATCTACAGAGGCTGAGACTTTGAGGCAGCTCTACATCATCTCTAGAAATTTCAGGAACTTCTATTAAGCCCCTAAACCAGCAGTATTTCCAAAATGGGAAGCAGGAGTTGGCTCACAGTATCTCAACAAGAGGGAATGGATACTCATGGAATGAAAATTAAATAGAATAAAGATGACTCAATATCACATCCCAACTTTGGATTATGCTGCTTCTTATGTACGTGACAGAATGCTTTCGTGAGACAAAGTAGCCAACAGTAGCGCAGTCATCAACGATAGGGGCATTGCCCCTATGGAGACAGAGGAAGGTTATCCACCTAGAGCTCCAGAAATTCAAAGTCTCCTGTTTCAAACTAATGTATTATTTTCAAGGTTATTTGGTGTTTAAATAGTTTCTATAAGCATGTAATCATCTTTAATGAGAATAGTAATAGTTCAAGCAGACTTATTTTGCCTCCTATTATAGATCTAGAAATTTCGAGTGCTTTGGAACGACTCTTATTAATATATACTAAGTTCATTTCTAGTTTAATAAAATGACAAGATAAATAATAAGGATGAATAAGCATTAGTATCATTTGGAACACAAATCACATAAATTTCTAATAAAGAAGATGTCATTAGTATCACTTGGAACAAATCACATAAATTTATGATAAAGAAGATGTCGATCTTATTGATGACAAAACTTGGGAAAATTGAAGGGTTTTGGAACAAAAGAAGAGGAAATTTCCTGCAAATGCCAAGGCCCTATGGAGACTTGAAAGTAGGGCATTATGGCTAGAAAATTTCCAAGACAATAGAAATGAGAGTAAAGAAAATGCTTTGAGGCAATTTCAAAAGTGCACTTAGGGATCGTCCATAGTATATAAATGCGCGATGTAGTAGGAGTGGCACAAAGATGCATACTATTAAAACAAAGAAGCTGCAAACTATGATTCTAAAGTTGGATCTTTCTAAGGGATGTGAGTGATCAGGGAAACTAGTTGTATCTAAGGTCGGTTTTGATACATAGGTTTTTGTGTCCATTTAGTGAACTGGAGAATGAATTGCCTGACATTAGTTTCATTTCTAGTCTTAATTGATGGGTTGGCATCCGCTTTCTTTAGACGATAAAAAGGGCTCAGATAATGCTACCCTTGATCACCTTTTCTATTTATGATAGTAGCTAAATGGCTCGAGAGTGCTTTCCTAGATGTAAGAAGAATGGGATCTACAAAATGTACAAGGTTAGGTAAAACTCTTACATTGAATCATTTACTTATTGGGGATGATGTTCAACTCTTTAATGGTTCAAGGAGATGTGCTTCTAAATTAAGTGAGATATTAAAAATATGCATGATGGTAAATATGCAAAAATCGTCAATCTATTTCAATGATGTGGAAAAGGAACAAATCAATTCAATCCCACATCTCAAACTTCCAATTTGGTTTCAACTACTTGGAGTTTCATATCACAAGCCAAATGACTCTGAGGTCAATTAATGGAAATGGTTCATATCCATAGTTGGAGGAGAATTAACTTGTGGTGTAACAAATGGTTATCTAGAGGAGGACGACTTATTTGGATAAATCAGTGCTAAAAGGAATCCTATTGAAAATGGCTCATAGCCAAAGGATTGAAAGAGAATTAACTTGTTGTGTAATAGAAGGTTATCTAGATTTGGAAGACTGCTTTTGGTTAAATTGGTGCTAAAAGCAATCCTAGTCTATTAGCACTCATTGGTTTTAATTCCAAGGGGGATTCTAGAAAAAAATCAAGAAAATTAGTTTTATATGTTTGAGGTATGGTTAAAAATAAAGTGAAGGAATGTCTCTAGTTAAATGGAAACCATAGCTAAGGGTAACACTTGGAAGGTTGGAGCCTCAAGAGTATTCATCATTTTGGGAAGGCACTAGCTACCTAGACCTTTGTAGACCCATAACAAGTGATGTGCCACGTCACTCACCCATAAAAACATTTACCTTGGTACTATAGTAGGATGGATCAAAAGACCCTCAAGAAGCATTCAAAATGTGTCAATAATATGGAACGCCATGGGTTTAGCCTTCCCCACATATAATATACCAGATATAAAAGTATACAAAACAGAGAAATAAAATGATAGAATGGAAGAATAACAGTAATATAACCAGCATAATCTCCACAATAACACATAAATGATATAATAATAACTTATTAAGAAATAGCACTTTGATTAGAGAAAGCAATGTTCTGGGCCTCATGGGGAAACCTCAGGTCGAACAGCATCTATTACCAATAATCCAAAGCTGGGTTTCCTTCCTCAGCCATATTATACTAAATATGTCTCTCTCGAGAGAAGCATCTAGAGGAAGATCCTTGGGAAGCTTCTAATGGGTCTTCTTATCCTGTATTCTATTTAATTGAAAGGCCTTATTAATATTATTGACCTTTATTACATCGAATATATTGATCCTATGTGCAGGTTAGGACCTAACATATTCCTTACCAAACCGACCTTGTCCTCAAGGCTTGAGATGTCAGAAGCTACTCTGAGAATGGTAGGCTGAGTTTCTCAAATGGAATCTAATTGTTGGAGTTGTATCTTTCCTTTGGACTAGCACTTCCTTGATGGTTCTCTGATGCAGGCGACCTCACAATGGTCCAAAAGAATTTCTTTCAGCTATAGCCAAATGGATCCTTCTTTTAGCCTAACTCTGGGGAGTTGGTTTTGAACAGCACCCTATAGTTCAATCTATTCTTTAACCATGAAACATATAGAAAAAGGATGCAACCCATTTGGTGAAGGCCGGAGCTAACTGATGACGACTTTATTGCCACATGCTTAAAGGAACTAATAAGGACATTAAAATTTGGGCACTAGCTTCTGACAATACTCGAACTTGAGGATTTAGCAGCCATAGTTGCAGTGCGAAACACACTGATCCCATAGGTGTGATTTCAAAGTGACCTTGATCCCTTGTTGCTTCATCAGTTATGTGTACTATGACCAAGTTCTCTTTAAGGTACGAATATCCTCCTCAAACTGTAAAATGTTTGAGTCAACCCTGGACCCAGCCAGGGTACCAGTAATATGAAGAACTGAATGGCTTACAATCCATATAAACTTCAAAAGAGTCATCGTGTAGTTAGTAATAGGTATGAAGTGTTGTACCACCATTAAATTAGTGGTAACCATTGAGCCCATTGATTTTTCTTTCAGAGGCAAAACACCTCAGATATGTTTCAAACACTTGTTGAAAACTTTCGTTTGATCATGAATTAAAGGATGAAAATTTGTGTTGAGATGCAATTATGTACCTTGTAGCTTAAGCGGTTCTTACTTAAAAATTGCTTGTGAAAGATTGGTCACAATGAAACAATGGAGTGTAGCATGCCATGAAGCTTGATGACCTGGTCCATGAGAATTTGAGCCACCATGGATGCGGTAAATGGAATGTTGAAGAGCACAGAAATATTTGTACTTGGAAAGCGTTAACAACCCTACATTATTTGATTTATTTACCCGATTTAGGTAGCGGTAATAAATTCAAGCAAGAGATATCCTTCAAAATAGCGGGTGGAATCGGGACAGGTTATGAGTGTGCTCGAGATTTGACTGTTTCTCCTTGTTGCGTTGACACACCTCACATTAGCGACAAACTTACGGATGTCACGTTTCCTTACCATCGGAAAAAGAACGTTTGACTGTCATAGGTTTTAGTGAACTTGGAGTGCCCGTTGTAGGTGTAGAATGAAGCTTAGAAAGTACCTTGGATTTAAGCTTTGATTGTTTGTAAAGACAAACGGCAACTGTATTAAGCTCATCTGGGAGCCAAGGTACCACGAGGCTGAGCATTAGTTTATAGTTGTTGGATTAGATCACGAACTTTTTGGTATCTTGTATTCGAGCGCCTGACTTGGAGACAATCTGGTACCAATGAAGAGGAGAGGAAGAGAAAAAGGGATCCCTCTTCTTATATTTTCACGACAGTGCATCCACCACCATTGTCTTTTCCCTTCTTGTCTCATAATCGCTTTCCATCCAAGAGCTTAGTCACCCATTTTTGTTTCTCGGGGGAGGAAATGCGTTGTTCAGTACTTGCGGTTTTGATGATCTGTCTTAATTTTGGAAATGTTTCCCCAAGAGATAAAGGAGCACCACAGATCAGCGGCATGTAGAGCCTTCCAGCATTTCCTTTTCATAAATGGGGTTTCCCAAATTCCTTTCAGACAATTTCTTGTTGAGGCGGTAAAGGTGAGCCCTCTTATAAGTTAACATCTGATTCCTTTCCAAAAACAGAGCATCATTTCCAACACAAGATTCTTTGTGAAATCGGGAAGGAGCCAGAACCCAGGAGTGGTGCACATGGTCGTCTTCAAGGTTTGAAAAGCTTGAGCAGCGGCTGGAGTCCAGAAGTGAAAGTTCTTTTTTAGGAGTGCAGTGTGAGGTGCTACAATCTTTCCATAACTCTTAACAAACTTGAACTTGCGATAATACCCTATTAAGCCAGAAATCCACAAGCTTTTGAGAGTCTTTAGGTTACAACTAAGTCTTGCATAGCTTCAATCTTTTCAGTATCCACCCACAGCCATCCCTTACCAACGGACTGGCCAACGTCAATTTTATACGAGGGCGCAAAGCACATTTATATTGTTTGGGGAAAAGTTGGTGCTGAGAGTAGATGGAGAACTCTATCTACATGAGTAGGATGGTTTGTCCCAGGTTTTGCTATAGATGAGGGATGTCAATCCATAAAGAAACAAGACAAAATGATGGAGAAATGGACGAAGACATGATTCATGAGGCTTTGGAAGGTGGAGAAAGCATTACACAATACAGGCATGAAAGAAAACTCATAGTGGCCCTCATGGTTAGAAAGGCCATCTTGGAATGTCTCATAGGTATCTGGTGATAGCCAGTGAAGATCAAGTTTGGTGAAGAATTGGGGCGCCACTCAATTCATCGAGGAGGTCATCAATGGCCGGAATGGGGCCCACTGTGTCAGTTTGTTGAGGGCCGGAGAAGTCAAGACATTCTCAGAACTTTCCTTGGGACCACTGACACCAGAAGAGTAAGGGCTCGTACTAGAGAGGATAACACCTACATTAAGGACTTCTTGGACCATTTTCTCAATTACATTTTATTGGGAAAATGGGTGGTGATATGGGCGTATATTGAAAGGAAGGCTTCGGTACAAGGAATGGAGATGATCATGAACCACTTGGAAGGGAGTCCTTGGGGAGTAGAAATACCATTTGATGTTTAGAAAGGAGGCTTGGAAGTCTTCCAGGATCGGGGGTGTCTTTGTTGCTTATACGGCATGGAGTTGGACAACACGAGAACCAACCTTTAGGAGATTTTCATGCGATGGGAACTAATGACCCAGGTGAACCAACATTGATGCCTTGGAATTTATATTGGTGGTCTTCCTAGTCTGAATTGCATGGTTAATGCCTTAAATCCATAAGAATAGGACAAAATTCTTATCAATCTGCACCAACACAATGTCACAACAACCCGTATCGATATAAACATATGGATTTTTAGGTGGTAGTCACCGATTTGGAGACACACATTTTTTGCAGCCCTTCACATTTCATGGAACCACCATTGTAATCATGATTTGGAAATTGTTGGCCCGGCATGGATGTAGCAATGAGTTTCTTGGGAAATCTGTATGGAATAAAATTATGAGTGCTTCCACTATCAACCCGAATAATGACAACCGATGCCAGTATGATTAACTTGAAGAGGGTTTAGGAGGCCAGGTGGGAACGTTATGAAATGACAGTTCCCACTTGGGAGAATTGAGAGGAGTTATGTCCAGTTGATTATCGGGACTGTCTCATCCTGGAAGTTATAGCAAAGGCCTTTGAGTTTGCATTCATCCATTTCGGCCCTAATCAATTTTTGGATCTTTAATGGGGCAGGAGGAGTGAGTAGATTCACGGGTTCAGAGGCGTAAGGAGGGTTTCCGGTTTGAGGATACAACAGGTTGTAGCTTCTTTAGCTCTTTTAGTATCCTCCTTTTAACTTCGAGGGTGGCGATGAGGACATGGGCCTGAATCTCTCATCCTTGAGGCCACTGATACTCTGAAAAGAAAGCATCAGTCATGCCCTCTGTTCAAAAACCCAGCAACTCAAGCTTGGCTATGAAGTCTTCTAATGTTCTGGATTATTTCAACTTTAATAAGCGGCCAAATGGTTGAATTATGTGTCAAAAGATTCCTTGCTTTCATCACCAAATTGGGTCCAAGCAATATTCACCCATGCTTGATTTTCTCCATTGCCACCATTTCCATTCTTGATATAGATGGGAGAACATCATACTAGGTTATGCGTCACCTATAATGCCATATAAAGAGAAATAATGTTCCATTTGGTTACCCAAACAGTGGGATCTGAGCCAAAATCATTTGGTCATCCACTCGTGGAAGGCGTTTGTCACGTTGAAAGTGATGGGATGAAAGGTATGGGAATGGGAGGAATGTTCTCATTCAGTGTTGGAGGGTCGTTAGAGAAAGGGTCGTCTATAGGGATCTTCAGTTTGGCGCAAAGGGATGCAAAACCGAGGGTTCAAGCTGGGTGGTCGGTTCTTGTTTGACTTCCTCCATTAGGGATTGCATGGTTGTATTTATGGTTGTATTGATGGATCTATCCGATGGAGGCAGCAGTAGCACTAAGTTGTTTCACTCCTTTTTTGGGTCTCAAAGAGCAGTTGCAAGATGTTAAGAAGCGAGCTCAGGTCTTAGCTGGGTATGGGCCGTGGGTGAACTATAAAGGGAGTGGGCAGGGTCAAAATTTTGCGAAAAAACTGATATGGATGAATGTGATAGGGAAAAGAGATGAATCCAATGGAATAGGTCTCAAATAATGGTGAAAAAATTTTTTTTTTTTTTTTTTTTTTTTTTTTTTTTTTTTTTTGTCTGAAGAATACTGCAACGATTAAATCCCCAAATTCTTAGCAGGAACAAATGTGTAGTTGCCAGAAACCCGAACACAGTTCTGTGGCAATAGATCTTGTCTGTCTTAATTCGTTTATGTTTATGTCCCCCAAAGGGTTAGGTATTCAAGGGTTCTCTGGAGACAAAGGGTTGCCCTGTCTCACCACTCTCGATATACGTCATGGGAGTCCATGATGAATTACTCATTTAATATCTCCCGGGGGAGGCATTAACAAGAGGAGGATAGAGGCTGCACCCTTAGTCCCATTGCTACCGACTACTAGAGTACTAAGTATCTTCTCGAGTGTTGTTCTCAGTGGCACTATAGCAGTCGAGTGGCCGATAGGTTTATCTAAGGGCTTTAGGAAATCTATAGCGATCGTACGGGTGATGTCGATCTTCCTGAAACAATAGATGTGCACTTAGAACCACTTGTATTTCCTGCTTTTGTATGAATCCCTCAACTGCGTTTTTATGCGCGTAATGACATATCGCTGTGGCTTAAAGACGTCCGAATATGTCTCTACCCTGAAAAAAAATTCCACAATTTTTCCAAGGAGATTAACTATGATACCACTTGTATTATACGGATATAAAAAGTATGCCGAACAAAAATAAAATGGTAGAAATGGTAGAATAACGAGTAATATAACCAACATAATCTCCACAATAACTTACAAAAATGATATAAGAATAACAATGAGAAATAGCACTTTTGATTCAAAACCAATGTTCGCGAGCCTCTTCGAGAGACGGCCTCGGAGTCGAGCAGCGCTCTGTTACAATTAATATCCAAGCTAGGGTTTTTATACCTTTGACCCTTATTTATAATAAATATGTCTATCAAGAGAGAACCATCCAAAAGGAAGATCTTCTAGAAGCGGAAACTATTAGGTCTTCTTACATCCTGTATTCTAATTTATTGAAAAGGCCTTATTAATATTGACCTTTATTACATCTGAATATATTGATCTACTATGTGCGGGTTAGGACCTAACATCCACTAGTGTGAAATTTACAAGCATTGAAAGTTAGACGAGAGACAGTTAAGTTGGGATTAGATCCATGGGTGGGGATTTGAGGTATGTATAAACTTTGTAACAATCTAATCTCAACTCTTCAAAGAAGAGGCATCCTTAATCTAGCTCAAATATATCTCCAAATGTGTCCACTATCTGGCACCATGAGTCAAAAAGTGCAGATCAATTAGATTTGGGTGGTCATGAAGGGAATCTATGGGAGGCATATATAGAAAAAATGAAGGTAATTCATCTTGAAAGAGGAGGTGGAAGATGAATTGCTTTGGTCGAATAATTCTACTTTAGGGATCTACCACTCCAAAACTAAAGATACAAAGCCATGTATGGAAGTCATAGGCCTGAATATTTTAATGGTGTTAGAAACCAATATGGAAAATCGGGTCCCCATTTAAGGTAAGAATCTTTATCTAGTTAGCCATAAAGAATAAGGCCCTCACCTGGGGGCTCTATAGAGGAGGAACAATCGTGGTCCTACTAGGTGTGTCTTATGCAAAGAGTGAGAGGAAATCATTGTCACTTACTAATTTCATATGCATATGCCAGAAACACGTTTAAGGAGGAGGAAATGGAAAAAAGAATGACAAGGGAGTAGGAGGATGGAAAGGATCAAAGTCAATTGCAAAGTGCTTGACTCACAGGTAGAAGAAGCAAGAGCTTAAAAAATTTAGACGCCTCCTTTTTATTATTATAATGTCCCCACTTTTAGACATGTCACATTCTGAGTCATTGTATACCAGAGTATCCAGATATGGGTGACAACGAGGATGCGAAGATATTGAGGGGTTTTATTAGAGACAACTTGCATCGTTCGTCATATTTCATCATCAAGATCCATTCCGCTTTTAGCTTGCTTTTGGTTTCGTTGCATTATGACGATTTTCTTAATTTTGAGTTATTATGGAGTTATATTTTAATTAAATTCACTAAGAGGGTCATAATGGGAATATTACTTCGAGAAACCTCTTAGTGTAATAGTTCATTAGAATCGGGAGAAGAACTACAAGATAAGATGATGAAAGTGACTTTCAGTAGTTGAGAAGAAGCCATTGGGATGGATAAATCATTTTTTAGAGGTAAGAATTGTAATTAATTAATTAATTAAGTGATTTGATAAAGAATAATAGTGAAAGTAAAGTCACTTGGAAAAGGCGAACATGGGGTATAAAATATATATAAGAGGTATAAAAGAGAGATAGGTGCCTCTATTCTCTCATTATGTTGATATCATTTTGATGTAAGCTTCTTATTAGAGAGCCCATGCACTTGGGGTTTTTAGGGCTTTGATTGAATAAGCCCTAGAGATCAACTTCAGTGGTCAAGATTCACCCAGCCTGGTCCAAGCTTAGTCCTGAGAGATGAAATATTCTCCCTCCTCACCATTTTACATCAGATCTATTCAGTTCCATGAGCCTTTGTGGAGGCAGGCGTATTATTGGAGGTTTTTTTTGCAGAGCTAGGGCGCACCAATCTTGACAGAGTAGCTCGATTTGCTCAGAGGTGACCAAATTCTCAATAGATCTCACTCCAGGGTTGCTATCCATCACCATAGCGCCTTTTTACAGCAATTTTTGAGGGTATTCATAAGGGCATTCATTTCTTCTACCCGATTGGAGCACATTTAAGTCTTGAAGGCGCACTAACCATGGGAATCTTGTGTTTTGGAGAACCAATAATAGATTGGAGAGATTTGCTGCATAGGGTTACCTGACTGATCTACATTTTGACAATGGGTTTTAGTGTATATTTGTACAAACCATTGGAGGCCTAATTCTTGGATTGCTTCAGCCAAGGAAAGCGCACTTGCTACAAAGTAGACACCATCAACAACTAGATTACAGGTTGGATCTCATATATCTTTTGTATGCAGCAATGGAGGACTCTTAGGGGACCATATCTTCATAATTCCTTTCTATCTTGGAAATTATTAATATACACTCTATGTATTCTGGAAGTAATAACTCCCATTGTACTAGGTTATTCTATTATTATGAATAAAATCTGATCTGAGGTATTTGTGCTATTCACTTGAGTTGTTTCTGTTGTATCTTGTTGTGTACATGTTGTTAGTTGCATTGTTATCTTTACTTATTTACCAAGCCTGACAAACCATCATTATAAACCGACGCAGCTCAAGAGACTAAAATCCAACCAAAGTATTTGACAAAAATACCTGTGAGAACACATAAAACACAATCAAACTCGAAAATGTTTCCAATCCCGGATCTAGATTAGAACTCTAGGTGTATGAAACGAAAGACTCCTGCCATCTTGAGGGGTATTCCATAAGGAGAAATGGATTCCATGAACTTTGCAGAAGAGACAGTATATTGTGAAAGGGAATATTAAGCCCTCAGAAGTGGTGAGAGATTTAGGGCTAAAGTAACATTCCAACAGTTTGTATCCATAAAAAATCTAGAGTGGAGCAAAGATGAGGAGTTACACATTGATCCCAGCATGTGAGAGAAAGATGAAAGCAGAGCCAAAGCAGTCAAGGAGTTAGATACATCACTACCAGCTGGTAGATGGAAGGAAGCTTATGATTGATCCTACACACCCATTAGGGCTTGAGGAGCACTCTGAGTTACCAAAAGAAGCCTTGAGGAGCAGAGATGAGCTATGGAAATGATAAATGGTAGTCATTGTTTAAGAGCTATCAGGAAATATTAAATGGTGGCTCATTGTTTTGAGCCCTATGATGATAGAGTGCCATTTTAGAAAGAGCCTATTAATTTGCAGAAGATTTCCTTGAGAAAAATAATGTTATCGTTGGAAAGATTTAATTTTACAAGAAGAAAGCGTGAGAGAAGAGTCTGGGGGGATGCTACTGGGGAAAAACCTTCAATTGAATTATTTATAAACAAATTGGAGGCGAGCTTTGTTGATGTATAACCCAAACTAGTTCCTACCTAAAGTAACATGAGTATGGGGGGAGAAAGGGTGACTAAGAGAATAGACCACTTTTTAGTTTTTGCCTCCCTATTGAGTGATTACAATAGGATAAGAACCTAGGTCGAGGTTGGAGGTGAATCAAAAAAAATTGCTAATATTTCTCAAAATAGCAAGGGAGGAATGTAATCCCCCAAGCAAAGTCAAATTTAACTCTACTCAAAACATCATTTATATTCATCAAAATAAATATATATAGTGGAATGTGCAACTATGAATGTATGGCTTCAGGAATGAGCCTAGCATTTTTGATTTTCATGTGAATGCTTTGATCTGTATTTGTGAGCAGCAGGAGGCAGCTAGCGCGTGGAAGCCACTACGACTCTGACTCAGCCGCGGTCCTGTCCAGCCTTACAATGGTCACCGAGGGAAGCCCCCTCGATACTATTGTTGTCATTGCCTAACGACAAGGCAGAAGTCGCTAACTTGATGACCATGAACAGCGGGCATATGTAGGAACAGCTGTTTGCAGGGAACAAGCTTTAGCAAAAGAAATGGAGGCGCTTCAAGACAAAGTACATCTTGCAAGCAAGCTCCCAAAAAATTGGCTGCGAGGTAAGTGTATACCTCAACTGGAAAAACCGTCTCTGTACCAAATAAAGTCGACTAGGGTGGGGGACCACACACAATTCATGATAAAACATGCACTGATAGGTAAATTTTTGGGCCTTTGGCCAACTGAAAGAGACCTAGCCCGCTGGATTAAAGACTGGTGGAACCCTAAAGGGGACTACGAGGTCCATTTCGACTCCAAGGGTGTTTTCACCATCATACTATATAATCTTGAAGACAAAGACAGAATATTCGACAATGGACCATACTTCTATAACTTAGCAGGCCTCTTTCCTCGCCGTTCTAGTGATAGATTCAACCCGAGCGAGGAAAACTTCACAGAGCTCAGTGGATCAGACTCTATTCACCTTCGGGGAATTCTGGTTGAAGAAATTCTTGGGCATAGGAACCACGATTGATTAAATAGATTAAAATCGAGGAGGCCAGAAAGATAAGAAGGTATACATCATATGCCCGTATCTGTATCTATATGGACATTTCGAAAGCTTTGTCAGGCTCCATTACTCTAGAATACCAGGACGGGCCCTGGAGACAAGCGATCGACTTCTGAGCATACCCTTCGGCTGTAGAAATTAATCACGAACATGAGTCCTGTTCAGAGTATGAGCATGACCCTAAACCCCTCTGACCAAAAAGGATGGCTTCACTAACATCACGGGAAGGAGGAAAAACAATCCAAAAAGCAGAGCCAGAACTCGGCCCCAAAGGTCCCCTCCAAAAATTCTTTTGACGCTCTGAACCAGCTTCCAAAAGAGACAGACTCACAGAACCCCCTCCAAGATTCAGAGAAAAGAAAAGGCAAAGACCCTGAAGTTCCACATCCAACATAGCCAAAGGAAATAACTCAGTCTACTCAATCTGGTAGGGAAGAAGATACAAATATGATCATGGATGAAACGGATTTACTTGGATATTGACACGGAACAATGGAAAAACACTCAATCAAAAGGACCTGACACCTCCCGGTGGATCATCAAAGATGCATAAAAGTGTTTACAAACTCGTAATGGGATCAACGGCCATTTAGGCATCTCGGCCAGAATCTAAACCATGAGCAAAAAAGGCACCAAGGAAGCGGTAGCGCAGGCTTGTCGACAACCTCAAAGGAAATAGGCACTTAATGATCAATTACGAGACGAATCTGGAGGCTTTGAAATCTCCCCCATCATCCTCATGATGAAGATAATATCTTGGAATATTAGGGGACTCAATGGAAGATCAAAGCAAAGGATCCTCAGAGAATGCATCAAAGAGCGGAGAATCAGTCTCCTATACTGCGGAAACTAAATCTTGTGAGGAAGGGGCCGGAGAACATTCTTGAAGCATTTGGAGTGAATGGAGAGATTCTTCCTACCAAGATTCCAGAGTAGGGCGTGAGAGGACTAATATCCTTGGAACCACAGAGAGATTTATATTCTTCATCCATTTCTCCACAGAACTTATATAGCAGCCCTCTTCAAGAAGTGGCCTCCTCAGAGGCAACTAGCGATCTAATGTTTTGGTTCTGATCTATGCAAGATAAGGAAAGATTCATCAAATCTCTTCAATATGCACAAAGCCTAATACATACTCCACACTGGATAATAGGAGGCGACTACAACATAATTTTAACGCTGGAGGAAAAAGATAGAGATAAAGAAAATTTGAGGAAGCGGAGGCCGAGTGCAATGTTTAAACCTAATAGAACAACGGAACATGGTTGACATGGAAACCAGGAATGGCATCTTTACATGGTCCAATAAGAGCAGGGACATCAACCGTGAAAGCTTCGGACTGGACCGTTTATAGTAACGAGGCCCTCCTTGAGCGACCGAGGCGTTGGAGGAGCAAATATTGTCCCAGCAATTGGACCACTGCCCCATTGTCTTTTGCATGGACCCGGACACCACAGAGGGCCCAAACCTCAGATTTGAAAAATTTTGGCTCCCTCACCCAGACTTTCATCACCTAGCACAAACCTGGTGGGCCCAAGCAGAAATAGAACATGGTACATTCATGTACAAAACTCTGGTAACCCTCAAGAACTTCAAGTGGTACATAAAGAAATGGAATAAATTCACATTTGGGGACATTCTCCTTAGAAAGAAGGAAATCGAGGGCAGTGAAGCAGAACTCCGGTATATTTTTCATAGGGGACCCTATGCGAAGTCTGGCAAGGGGAAGAGGATCAATTGCTAATAATTAAGTTGTAGAGAACAAAGAGAGACCTGGAGGCAAAAATCCAGTCCAATGAAACCAAGGAGGAAGCAACACAGAAGTGCTGGAAGCGATGAAGCATCCCGGTACGTGTCGAATCTCGGTGGGAGGACGACAAGGTGTTCAATTAGAGGCACGACAAAATAAGCCGGAAGCACTCAATTCCTTTATCAAGATCTCCTATGAAGCCAATTCAGAAGTAGAGGGAGGCCATCCGAAAAGTCACTCGGCATATACCTCAATTGATCAACTCAGAACAGAACAGGGCCCTGATGAGGCCCATCACTCAACATGAAGTGGACTCGGCCATAAGGGTTACTTGAGAAACTTGGGACGATGGCTTCTACGGACTTCTTCCATCCTTCTTTGAAGGACATGGTAAGGAAAGATGTAAAACTTTGGCAGTGAAGAATCCAGGAAACGTCACAGACAAAGTTCTCTATTCCAGCAACCTTCATCCTCTCATCCCCAGGAGGACCCCTCCCGGCGGTCCGACCAATCCTCGCTAATATGTCATCTACAGATATTCTGGCTTCATTGCTAATAAGCCTCAAGCCGCTCACGCCGCTCATCATCTCAAAGGAAGCGATGCGGATGTCCTCAATGGAAACCAAAATCATGGAGCAGTCATCATACCCTTGCTTGAGGTAATCCCTCATTGAAGACTAGCAAAGCATGGTATGCTTATGCTTTGACCTTTCAAAATCTTTTGACAGGTTAAGTTGGAAATACTTGAGATCGGTTTTGGACTCCTTTGGCTTCTCGAAAGATTGGGTGGAATGGATTCTCAAGTTAACCACTTCCTCCTTTTTTTCAATCCTTGTTAATGGCACCCTCTAACCTTTCACTCTACCGGGGGGTCGGGCTTAAAGTCCTCTTTCTCCCTTCCTCTTTGTGATTATGGCAGAAGGCCTCGGACGATATCTAAAAGCTGCAGTCCTAGAAGAGGCAGCGAGGCTGCCACTCCATAACCTCCACCCGGTGCCCTCGCACAGCCAATTTGTTGATGAGAAGCCTCTCCTTATGAACACTCCCACGGCCAGGGAGGCAACCAAGCTGAACTCAATTCTCTCGGACTTTTCAGGATACTTGGGCATGTTGCTTAATGGATAAGTCCAAACTTTTATTCCTTTGCTTTCATGACCTCAGTTGAGTTCACATCTCTCGACTTCTGGGCATAGAGCGATGCTCCATCCCTTCCACCTATTTAGGAATACCCCTAACTGGAGAAGCAGCGAGATCCATCTCATGGGACAGTCTACTTCTATCCAAATTTCTTCATGAAATTTGAACCAGCTGGACCTCTGATCCCTCTTAAGATATTGCGACTAAGATTAGTATGCTTAAATCAGTCCTGCAAGATTTACCTACTTACCTTTTCACTGCTTTGGCTGCACCTATTTCGGTCATCAAAGCCATAAGAAGTCAGCCATCAATTTTCCTTTGGAAGGACAGAGCAATAAAAATAGGCCTTGTGGGCTGGGATAAAAGTCTGCCACGACCCTAAAAGCTTTCGGCCGGTTGGAGTATAAGGATCGGGAAAATATGGAGCAGTCATAGGAGCTAAGATGTGGTGGAGATGAACACCTTTATCCACATGAACTTTAGACTGCGTGGCAGAAGCAAATATACCCACAATCCAAAACCAGCTAATGGACTTTCAGAAAATGAGGAGCCAAGGATCCAATGTCCGGAATCGGCTTGGAGGACTGGCTCCTCATGACATACCTTGGGAAGTTAGGGACGGGGAAAGTGCCCTATTTTGGAAGGACTGGTAGCCTTAGCTACACTCCCTCTTGATAAGCCTGAGAAAGCCTTCACCTGACACGAGAGAATGGCTGCAGCAAAGCTGACCTTAAAAAGGTCAGGACTTAGAAACCCCAAATCGCAGGCGTGACAATGGAGACATGGAAAGGCTTCAACAAAATGAGACCCTCTGGATTGAGGAGGATTTGACCAGCTAGCCCTAGGAATGTGCTTCTGAAGGTCCTTTTAAAGGCTGGCGGGGGACATTCTGATAAGGCCTCCTTCCGGGACTTTCTCCAGTAAAGAGAGCTTGCCACCTATTTATTCCCTCGAGAATCATGCCTGAAGGCATTTGGAGCCAAATCAGCAACCCTTTCTCATTTAAAATCTCTCTTTCTTTGACTCCTTGAACCGCATCCTCCTGGACAATCTCATTAAGAGAGGCTTTACTGGCCCCTCCAGATGCCCACTCTGTCAGTAAAATGATGAAACAATGGAGCACCTGCTAAACAGGTACCCTCTGATCCTTGGTCTGGGATTGGGAACTCAAGCTGTCATGGATTCCCAAAGGAATGTCAGCAGTCTCAGGGGACACTGGCTAATTAGAACAAGCCTTCTAGCCCAATCTCCAAGCATTTGGCAATTTATACTGGTTTCTCCCTCACAGGTGTCTGGAAGGAAAGGAATCAAAAATTTTTTCAACTCAAAACCTTCCACCTTCAACCTTCAACACTGGGAAAAATCACAAAGTTTTATCATTGAAACCATTCTTAGCAAGGCATGGCATCAGGATGATCTTCAGTGCAAGCCCGAGGAGAAACTCATTTTGAAAGAATGGAACCTGCTTCTGCGAATTAAGACACAGGAGCAGACCAACAGGATGTAGACAGCAGTATGGAATTACAGACCCCCATCCCGAAACTTTCTCAAGCTTAATTTTGATGGGGCCTCGAGAACAACCTGGACCCGGCTAGTTGAACCAAATCTTGCCTAGAAATAACATGGTGAGATACTCATTTGGTGTAAGCACCTTGGTAGCTCTGGTTTCAAATGTGAGAGATCACAAGTCTTCAGCAGCCTCCAGTTGCGATGACTTTTCATCTCCCGTGGTGAATATTCTGAAGGAGTTCTGAAATATTATTCCAACTCCTCTAAAATGCCCCCATGGTCAATCTCTCAGTTGGGAGACTGAGGTTTTGAGGATCTGTGAAGATCTTATTACCCCAATTTAGCTCTCGACAGTCCTTCAATGAGGCAGAAGAGCCAACAAGTTATTTGATCCTTTGGCTGTCTGAGATGACTCAGAGACTGCCAATGGGAGACCCAGCGTTTGGAGAAACAGCCCTCTCTAGGAAGCTTCTGGAAGAACTACACTTGGGATGGGGTGTGCCTTGGAGGTGCAGACCAAGCCATTTTTCAGCCAGTGGTGTCATCTGCAGGACCATGCCTCTGGAATGATAAGACAGCAGACGAAGTTATTCTGGAGGTGCTTCTCCCTCATTGTAGTAACAACATTCGACACATGAGTTAGAGGGTTATTATGACTGGGATAGGAAAATGAATGATTTGAATTCTCAATTCTCCTCTGACCAGAAGAAGCGGAAAGGCTCTGATCGTCAATTAATGAGTCATTTCTTGTCCCTATCTGTGCCACAGGAGAGTCCATTAGAAGTTGGGAACTACTGTCTTAAACCAGTGACCTTCCAGTGTGGGCACCATAAAATTTGGTTTGGTCCTTCTCTAACCCTGTTTTGCCCTTAATTGGCATTTGTGTTGGGAATAATGAGTGAAGTAGAAATTTCTCATGAGGCCAGCTTAAGAACCCAGCTCAATGAGAGAAGCCTGGGAGGCTTCAGAAAAGGCCATGGCTCTGACTCTTCATCATGGGAAAAACTGGAATTAGAAATTAGAGCGTCTCAAATCAAATTGTCAGCTGAAATGAGGCAGCCAGGAGGAAAGTGCAGAGGCAGGTAGTTGGTTTCTGGTTGTGTTACATGTTGGGGACTGACTTTATGAAAATGAAACAATGGGGAGATGCCACCATCTCCAAGATGCTCTAGCCTTCCGACTGTGGGCAGCCTCCTGGTTGCATGGTGGAAGAAATTCCATGGTGGGAGGAAGTGAAGAGATGACAAGCCAGAGCCCATAGAGCAGCAGTTGGAGGAGAAGGCGTGTGACGACCAACAGACTGAGGCATGGCAGGTTGGAGAGGATGGCCGAGAATCTGGAGCAGGCCCCAGTGATCTGGATAACTGTTTCATGTGAGAGGAGAGGGTGTAAGAATAGTGGTGTGGCTTATTTGCAAAGGTTATGCCAAAGAGTGAACACTTAGCCTTGGTGTGTTGAGCTCAGCAGTCGTGTGGGCAGAACATCTATATGGAGACAGGAGACTTCGATGGCTCCTAGAAACTCAGGACCCCAAAGCACATACACTTCAGGCCTTACATGAGCATCTGAGGAGCCTTTGACCCTATCGAGAAGAATGAAGTAGTGGGAACTGATCCACTGCAGGCTTGACCCGAGCCTCGAGGATTCTTTGTGTGTGCTGCTCATATACTCTTTGGACTAAGCATCTGTCTGGGCAGGACAAATATTTCTTGACCATGTCCTGTATAATTATCGACGGTTTCAGTGCAGCGACATCTTTGGTAACTCTAGCTATGATATTGTACAAGTTTGGGATTCATCCTCTTGCTAGAAAACATTTCCTTTTATTTAAAAAAAAAAAAAATTTAACTCTTTCATTTGGAGAAGGAAGACTTTGTCAAATTTGTTAGAGCAAATGGATGACATTTGATGCCTCCCTCAAATAATCTCATGTGAAAATGACAAGAGAATTAAGGATATGACAGGCATGAATATCACTTGAAACACAAATCAAATAAATTTGTGATAAAGAAGATGTACTGTGTATTTTTGACAAAGTTTTGGGTTAATATATTACAGAAGGTACTACCCCTTTTTTATTTAAAAAAAAAAAAAAATTTAACTCTACTCAGCTGGAGAAGGAAGACTTTGTCAAATTTGTTAGAGCAAATGGATGACATTTGATGCCTCCCTCAAATAATCTCATGTGAAAATGACAAGAGAATTAAAAAGGATGAACAAGCATGAATATCACTTGGAACAAAAATCACATAAATTTGTGATAAAGAAGATGTCAATCTTATTGTTGAAAAAAATTAGGCAAATTGAAGGGTTCTAGAACAAAAGAAGATGAAAGTTCTTGCAAATGCCAAGGCCCTATGGAGACTTAAAAGTAGGGCATTATGGCTAGAGATGTGCCAAGACAAGAGAAATGAGAGTACAGATAATGCTATGAGACAATTTCAGAAGTGCAATTTGGGCTCCTCCATAGTTATATAAATAGGTGATGTAGTAGTAGTGGCACAAATATACATACTATTAAAACAAAGAAGTTGCAATCTATGATTGTAAAGTCAGATCTTTCCGAGGGATATGATCGGGAAAACTAGTATCAGGTTCATGTTGATACACATAGGTTTAAGTGTCCATTTAGTGAAATGGATAATGAATTGCTTAACATTAGTTTCATTTCCAGTCTTAATCGATGGGTTGGAATCCACTTTCTTTAGACCATAAAAAGGGTTCAGATAACGCTACCATTAATTACCTTTGCTATTTATGGTAGTAGTTAAAGGGATCAAGAGTGCTTTCTTAGACGCAACAAGAATGGGATCTACAAAATGTATAAGGTTAGGGACAACTCTTACATAATTGATGGGTCGGCATTCGCTTTCTTTAGACCATAAAAAGGGCTCAGATAACGCTACCCTTGATCACCTTTGTTATTTCTAATAGTAGTTAAAAGCCTCAAGAGTATTTTCCTAGACACAACAAGAATGGGATCTACCAAATGTATAAGGTAAGGGAGAACTCTTACATTGACTCATTTACTTATTCAAGAAGAGGTTCTTCTAAATTAGTTGTATCTAATTGGGGAAACTAGTTGTATCTAAGGTCAGTTTTGATACAAATAGGTTTTTGTGTCCATTTAGTGAACTGGAGAATGAATTGCCTGACATTAGTTTTATTTGCGGTTTTATTTGTTGGATTAGCATCCACTTGCTTTACACCATCAAAAGGGCTCAAACAATGCTACTGTTGATCACCTTTGTTATTTATGATAGTAGCTAAAAGGATCAAGAGTTCTTTCCTAGATGCATGAAGAATGGGATCTACAAAATGTATACGGTTAGGTAAAACTCTTGCATTGACTCATTTACTTATTGTGGATGATGTTCTTTTACTCTTTAATGGTTGAGGGAGAGATTCTTCTAAATTAAGGGAGATATTAAAAATATATTGCCTAGGTATAGGTATGATGGTAAATATGCAAAAATATTTAATTGCTTTCAATGAAGTGGAAGAGGAACAAATCAAGACAATCCCTCATCTAAAACTTCCAAGTAAAATGCAAATAATTGGAGTGATATAACAAACCAAATGATCGCAAGGTCAATCACTGAAAATGGCTCATAGCCAAAGTTGAAAGGAGAATTAAGTTTTGTTGTAACAGATGGTTATCTAAAGGAGGACACATTATTTTGTTTAAATCAATGTTGAAAACAATCCTAGTGTATTAGCACTCATTGGTTTTTGTTCAAGAGGGGATTCTAGAAATAAATCAAGAAAAATAGTTTCAAATGTTTGAGGTATGGTTAAAAATAAAGTGAAGGAATATCTCTAGTGAAATTGCAACGATAGCTAAGCCTAACACCTGGGAGGTTGGGGCCTCGAATATTCATCATTTTCGGAAGGCACTAGCTACCAAGACCTTTGTAGACTCATAACAACGGAAGGGCTAGGTCATCATCCATAGATACATTTACCTTGGTACTATAGAAGGATGGATCAAAAGACCCTCGAAAAGCATTTCTTTAAATCAATGCTAAAAACAATCCTAGTGTATTTGGCACTCATTGGTTTTTATTCCAAAGGGGATTCTAAAAAAAATCAAGAAAAATAGTTTTACATGTTTGAGGCATGGTTAAAAGGAAAGTGAAGGAATATCTCTAGTGAAATGGAAACCATAGCTAAGCCTAACACTTGGGAAGTTGGGGACTCAATATTATTCATCGTTTTCGGAAGGCACTAGCTACCAAGACCTTTGTAGACTCATACCAAGGGATGGGCCAGGTCATTACCCATAAATACATTTACCTTGGTACTATAGCAGGATGGATCAGAAGACCCTCGAAAAACATTTGAAATGTGTCAATAATATAGAAGGTCATAGGTTTAGCCTTCCCACTAGTGGGGAATTTGCTAATGTGGAAAGTTGGAAGAGAAAAAGTTAATATGGGAATAGATCCATGGGTGGGGAGTGGAGGTTTTTCTAACCTTCCTAACAATGTAATCGCAACTCTTCGAAGAAAAGGGATCCTTAACCCAGCTCAAGCAGATCTCCAAAGTTGTCCACTATCTGGCACCATGAGTCAAAAAATGCAAATCAATTAGATTTGGGTGGTCATGAGGGGAAGTTGTGGGAGGCATATATAGAAAAACTAAAGGTAAGTCATTGTGGAATTCAGGTGGAAGATGAATTGGTTTGGTCCAAGAATTTTACTCTAGGGATCTACACTCCAAAACTAAGATACAAAGGCATGTATGGAAGTGATAGGCCTGAATATTTTTAATGGTGATAGAAACCACTATGGAAAATCAGGTCTCCATTGAAGGTAAGAATCTTTCTTTAGTTATCCATAAAAAATAATGCCCTCACTTGGGAGGCTCTTAGAGGAGGAACAATCATGGTCCTAGTAGGTGTGTCTTATTTAAGGAGTGAGAGGAAATCATATGTCTCTTGCTAATTTCATATGCATATGCTAGATAGGTTTGGGAGGAAATGGAACAATTGAAAAGGGTAGGAGGAGGATGGCAAGGTTCAAGCCAATTGCAATGTGCTTGAAGCACGGGTAGAAGAAGCAAGAGCTTAAAGAATTTAGAGCCCTCCTTTTTATTGTTGACTAGGATATTTGAATTTTTGGCTTGCAAGGAATGCTAGAATATTTGACAATAAATTCATTCCTACCTTTCAATGTGCATCCCAATGTAGGTCAACTATTGCTAGATACAAATTCCCTCCAAAAAGCATGCCTCAAAAGCAACTTAATCATGAGCCAACTGGAAAGTTGAGGGCTTGGGGATATTTTTGATGGTGCCAATTAAGGTGACCCCCCCATTTGTCAGGCAAGGGGAACCCTCTTCATATATGATACTCATTAATTTAGGTACAAATCAAGCCTAGGGGAAGGTTCTAACAACCATGCATAACTTCTAAAATTTGTAAAACGAAACAAAAATATCATGAGAAATAATTAACATAAACTGTAATATATTATAAAAATATTAAAAAGATAGCCAAAAATCATTAACCCTAAACAAGTGAAGAGGGAGGAAATCAAATGTATTCAAAATGAGAATGATTAGATCTGTTTTACATTATAAGAGGACTCATTCTCTACCCCTCTTGCACAAAGATTATTCAACAACAACTCCTCCACCTTCCTTTACCTACAATACCTCTAAATTTTAAAAAACGCAAACCATATAATTAAGGAGTAGAAAATGAGATAGTCTAAGCCATACAAACCTTCTCCTTAGCCTTTTCTTGCACCCAATGTGCCTATGAAATCTGCATCAGCTAGGCTTGGGACTGCCTTGATTTCCCAATCCACTGAACCCAAAAAACAAAATCAAAAAATCTTATGAGAAATCTTACGATAAATCTTTTAAAGACAAAAAAAATCTCATGAAAAACAAAAAAAACATACTGTAATATATTATAAAAATATTGAAGAGAGATCAATTGTATTTGAGATAGGTTTTACACTAAAAGATTACTCATTCTCTGCCCCTCTCGCACAAATATTATTTAACAACTCCACCTTCCTTTACCTACAATACCTCTAAATTTTAAAAAACACACACTATATAATTTAGTAGAAAATGAGATAGACTAAGCCATACATACCTTCTCCTTAGCCTTTTCCAGCGCCCAATGTGCCTGTGAAATCTGCATCAACTAATATTTTTAGGACTGCCTTGATTTCCCCACCCACTGAACCCAAAAAAACAAAATCAAAAAATCTTATGAGAAATCTTACAATAAATCTTTAAAAGACAACAAAATTATCATGAAAAACATTAAAAACATACTATAATATATTATAAAAATATTGAAGAGAGATCAATTGTATTTGAGATAGGTTTTACACTAAAAGAGGACTCTTTCTGTGCCCCTCTCGCACAAATATTATTCAACAACTCCTCCACCTTCCTTTACCTACAATACCTCTCAATTTTAAAAAACACACACTATATAATTAAGTAGTAGAAAATGAGATAGAGTAAGCCATACATACCTTTTGCTTAGCCTTTTCCTGCACCCAATGTGTCGGTGAAATCTGCATCAACTAGGCTATTTGGGATTGCCTTGATTTCCCCACCCACTAAATCAATAAAAACAAAACCATCAACTCTTAAGATAAATCTTGAAAAGACAACAAAATTATCATGAAAACCATTAAAAATAGACTGTAATATATTATAAAAATATTGAAGAGAGATCAATTGTATTCGAGATAGGTTTTACACTAAAAGAGTACACATTCTCTGCCCCACTCGCACAAAATTATTCAACAACTCCACCACCTTTCTTTACCTACCATACCTCTAAATTTTGAAAAACACACACTATGTAATTAAGTAGTAGAAAATAAGATAGACTAAATAGTTGAAAACAAGATAGACTAAGCCATACATACCAATGTGCCTGTGAAATCAGCATTAGCTCGGTTGTTTGGGAGTGCTTGACCTTTTCCTGCACCCAATGTGCAGGTTAAATCTGCATCAGCTAGGCTGCTTGGGGCTGCATTGATTTCCCCACCCACTAAACCCGAAAAAACAAAACAAAAAAATCTTATGAAAAATCTTACGATGACAGGGAAATTCTCATGAAGAACATTAAAAACAGACTGCAATATATTATAAAAATATTGAAGAGAGATCAAATGTATTTGAGATAGGTTTTACACTTAAAGAGGACACATTCTCTGCCCCTCTGGCACAAAGATTATTCAACAACTCTTCTACTTTCCTTTACCTACAATACCTCTAAATTTTAAAAAACACACTATATAATTAAGTAATTAAGTAATTAAGTAATAGAAAATGAGATAGACTAAGTAGTAGAAAATGAGATAGTCTAAGCCATACATACCAATGTGCCTGTGAAATCTACATCAGCTAAGCTAAGTTGTTTGGCACTGTCTTAATTTCCCCACCCACTAAACCCAAAAAACAAAAAAAATCTTATGAGAAATCTTATGAGAAATCTTTAAAGACAACAAAATTCTCATGAAAAACATTAAAAGAAAACTGTAATATATTATAAAAATATTGAAGAGAGATCAATTGTATTTGATGTGTAAATGACCACACGAGCTTTGCACCAAAATAAGACTCGATCTCTGCCCTTGTTACACATATATTTAACAACTCCACCTTCATTTATCTGCATTGCCTAAGAATGCACATTATATAATTATGCAGCGGATTTTTATGAGAGATACTTAAAAGACAACAAAATTTCCATGCTAAATATTAAACATACACTCTGATTACATGGGTTTTTCCCCAATAGCGGATTCATCCTCTGCCTCTCCCACACATGCAGATATTCAATAACTCATTCACCTTCCTTTCTCTAGAATTTAAAATCCCACATAATATATCCATGTAACAAACCAAAAACAAGTTAACATCAAATCATGCAACATACCTTCGTATCCTGCGACTGCACCTGTGCGAATCTTCTTGCGCATCTTCATCAGCTTCGCTGCTTGGGCTTGCCTTAATTTTCAAGGCATTAAACCCAACAGAAAAAAAAAAATAACTGTGTGAATCTTCTTGCAAATTTTCATCAACTTCACTGCTTGGGCATCTTCACTATGCGAATCTTCTTGCGAATTTTCATCAACTTCACTGCTTGGGCATCTTCACTATGCGAATCTTCTTCAAATTATTACGCCAAAATAAAGATTAAAAAACACATATATTTTAATAATGGATTTCCGTAGAATTAAATCATGGTTTAAATTCAATAATGATTTCTTCATTGTTGAGGATTCCATGGGTTTTTTACTAGATCAAATGCTTCAAAAAAAATTATAGAACGGATTATAAAATTTGTTTAAATCCATTTTGAATCACTTTTATATAACTACATTTAAACATTTTTATAAATAGTATTAAATTTATTTTATAATTTTTAATTTGTATAAATAGTATTAAATTTATTTCATAATTTTTAAAATGTAAATTTATTTAGGAAATATGTAAAATTCAAATTATATGAAAATTGTCAATATAAAAGTAAGGTTGTTAAACTTCATTTTAGTTTGTTAGAATTTTATGTTACAAAAACTTAAAGTTTTTATTGATTTGAAATTTATATTTTGATAATCTGGATCCATTAGTTCTGGTAATGTTTGGACTTCCTATAAGATTTGTGGTTGATAATAAGGTCCATTTTCCATAAGATTAGTTTACTCCTACAAATATTTAGGCAAGCCTTAAACACTAGACTTGTCATAAATGTTTACCTTAAAACCTTGATGTTACATCAAGGTTGTTAGGAGGATGTCCCCTTGAAGAGGCAAGTGAACAGGAGAGGATCCCTTCCATAATAGGATCCATTATATGGTGTTTCCCTACCTCAAGGGTTTGATATAATAAACTTGTGTTTTTCTATATTGTTCTTCTATATCTGTTGTGGTGCTTTTGTATTCAGTATTGGGTTCTTAACAGCAAATGAATTAGCTAATTTATTCTTGATCACATTTATATCCTGCATATTAGACCCTACAACAAGTATGCCATCTACATACAATATCAAGATAATATAGCTTCCATTTTCTAGCCTTTTAAAATAAATACAGTGATCAGAATGACATCTACTATAACCTTGTTCTGTCATAAAACCGTCAAACTTCAAATACCACTGCCTTGAATCTTACTTTAGGCCATACAAGCTCTTCTTCAACCTGCATATCAAATTCTACTTTCCTTTGACATCATACCCCTGTGGCTGTTGCATATAAATCTCTTCCTCCAAATCCCCATGGAGAAAAATTGTTTTTACATCTACTTGTTCAAGATGCAAATCTTCTACTGCCACAAGACTTAAAATAGTCCTAATTGAAGTCATTTTAACAACAAGAGAAATTATTTCATCAAAATATATACATTTCTTTTGTGCAAACCCCTTTACAACAAGTCTAGCCTTGTACCATTTTTTCCTCCATCTTCTTCCTTCAACCTGTAAACCCATTTATTTTTCAATGCTCTTTTTCCTGCAGGCAACTGAACCAATTCCCAAGTCTGGTTATTTACCAAGAAATCCATTTCCTCTTTCATTCCTTGCTCCCACTTATTTTTAGTGTCTACCTACATTGCCTCATCATAACATTATGGTTCACCAGAATCAATCAACAATAAATAATACAATGAAGGAGAGTATCATTCAAGGGGTCTACTTAACCTCATAGATCTTCTTACAACATTTGTAGGAGTTTGAGGTATGTGTTGTTCATGTTGTTGTACATTTTTATTGTCTGGTACCTTTGGAATTTATTTTTCAGTGATCTCATCAAGCACTATGTATTTTGGTTTTTCTTTTTCTTGTTTCTTTCCCTGCAATTGATCTTTGTACACGACCTTCCCATTGAATATGACATCTCTACTCCTAATGATTTTGTGATTTTCATAATCCCATAAGCGATAACCAAAATCATTAACATTGTATCCAATAAAGCTACACTTCCTGAATTTTGCCTCAAGTTTTGTTCTATTTTCTTTATCAATATGGACAAATGCTCCACAACCAAAAGTCTTCAAAAATGAATAGATTACCTTTTTACCTGTCCATGCCTCCTTTGGAATGCCACCATCCAAAGAGCTTGAATGTCCTTTTTTTTATCAATTAAACAACAATATCTATAACATCTGTTGAAAACTATAAGGGCAACCCTGCATGCAGTTTCATACTTCATACATGCTCCATGATTATCATGTTCATCCTTTTCATGGCAACACACCATTTTCTTCTGGTGTTCCTGGAACTGATTTCTCTCTACAAATCCCATGGTATGAACAGTAATCATCAAAATCCTTGCTGCAATATTCACCTCCATTGTCTGATCTGAGACACTTCAACCTTTTTCCCATCTCATTCTCAACCAAAGCTTTCCATTTCTTAAAAGTTTAAAAAACATCAGATTTTTGTCGAATGTAATAAACCCAAGTTTTTCTAGTTGCATCATCAATAAAAGTAACATAATAACGAGAGCCACCAAGAGATGATACCTGAGTTGGTCCCCATACATCTGTATGCACAAGCTCTAACCTTCCACTCTTCTTTTATTTTCCGACTCTGGGAAATCTAATTGTCTTATGTTTTCCATAAACACAATGCTCACAGAAATCCAAATCTTTGAATTTCACTCCTGCCCCTACCTACTCCTAAAGTCTACCCAAGAATGTATCCAGATATGCTTCTCCCGGGATATTATGAACACAATTTGCTATTGTGGAAAATTCTGCAGCATAGTGTTCCATCGATCTCGTTTGCCTGAGTTGGATTAATCACGGGTTGTAAGGCAACCCCTAAAATAAGAATAAGGTGGGGCCCGTTCTGCGTCTTCTGAGGCATGATCTGCTTGCTTCGAGCGTGTGGGTGGCTGGGTGTTCCGATGATGAGGCGTGGTTGGCCTCAATTTGTTTAATATATGGCAACAAATTTCTTTTGTGAAGTATCTGCATCCCCTTCTCATTCATATGTCCAAGCCTATGATGCCATAGTGTTGTATCCACTCTTGTAGAAGCTAAAGAGATAGAAGAATCAGTATTACCAGTACATAAATACAATGTACCTACCTTCTCTCCTTTTGCTATCAACAGTGATCCTTTGGTGACCTTCCATGCCTTATATGTAAATATAGATATACATCCTTCACTTGCCAATTGTCCTATTGAAATTAGATTTTTCCTTAGATATAGTACGTGTCTTACCTCTTTCAATAACCATTGGTTTCCATTCTTTTTCTTTATTTGTAGATTACCCATTCCAACAATTTTTCATGGTGCATCATCACACAAATGAACATGTCCAAAATCACCTTGAACATAATCTGGAAAACGTTTCCTATGGGGTGTGGAATGAAATGAAGCCCCTAAATCTACTACCCAAGACTCAGAAATATTATCTACATAAATAATCAAAGCATCTTGAACACATCACCTGTTACATTTGCTTCTTTATGTTTCTCTTGTTGTCCATCTCTTTGTTTCTTTGGAGCTCTATAGTGTTTCTTCAGATGTCCTTTCTTCCCACAATTCCAACACTCTATCTTTCCCAGTCTGGATTTGGATTTGCCCTTCCTATAATTCCCACGGTTCCATTAGCCCTTTCCTCTATCCTTTTGTCTTCCTCTGTTCTCCACGGTCAACGCATTACTTGATGTCTCATATGTTATTTTCGTCGCATTTCCTCGCTAAGGATAATTCCAACAACATCATCAAATTTTAGATTGTTCGAACCAGAGACAAAGTTACTTAAAACCATGACCAAGCCATTCCAACTTTTTGGCAATGAGCACAAGATTAGAAGAGCCCTGACCTCATCACCAAAGTCCACTTTTACATAACTTAGCTTATTAGTAACAATATTAAATTCATTTAAATGATCTGCAACATACCCACCTTTTGAAATCTTCATATTAAATAATCTCTTCATTAGAAATACCTTATTGGACGCTGAGGGTTTTCCATACAGTTTAACTAATGCATCCATCAGCTCCTTCGCTGTCTTTTATTTTGAAACATTGAAATCCATTGATGTTTCCAGGCTCGGTCGTATTATTCCTAGTGCCTTTCTATCAAGAACCTCCCATTCTTCGTCCTTCATGGTCGTTGGCTTCTTTGTTATTCCACCCAATGGTAGGAATAGATCCTTCTGATATAAATAATATTCCATATGCATCTTCATAACTGGTATTTTTTCCATTAAATTTCTCAACTCTAAACTTTCCATCTTTCGCCATTTCTCCCACTCAAACCAGGAACCCTCTTTTGTTGTGACATACCTTTCGCTCTGCTACTAGTTGTGGGAGAAATAGGGTCGCAGAGAAATACAATAAAATAAAAATGTGGAAATAAAACATAGAAGACACATAATACAATAGAGACATGAATATACGTGGTTCACTCAGTGTGGGCTCCATCCACCAGAGAAATTGTCAGGTCCTTCCTTTATTATTATCCAACAAATGAAGGGATACAACCTACAACACACCCGTTGTAACTTCTTCTTATTTCTCTCACAGACTCCTCTCTCATAATACAAGATTCACACACATACACAGTTGTAATACAATTCTCTCATAAAAGAGGGTTGCCTTCTAGGGAAAAAAACCCTAACATAACTTCTACTGTCAGATGTACGACCTTATAATGAACGGTCTAGATTGACTACGAAATTACAATATTTTACAAGGCAATTTTTCCCAATATTTCGCTTCGGCGGCGCTGCCCCCGAATTCCCCGCCAAGGGGGCTAATATTTTTCCGCGCCCCCCTGGCAATAGTTGTGGGGCGGAAAGCCACCCCAACACCCCCCTGTTAGGGAATGGGATCCAAGTACAGTTGAAACAAACCTCTGAATCAAGAAGATAATCAGGCTCCACAACCAACCAAGTGTGTGTCTTCTACTCTCTTTCTTGTGTTGATCAATGGGTCTACTTCTTCTTTATTTAAGCAATTCATATTTATGAGGGAATGAAATGAAACACAAAAGTATGAAAGAAAAACAAAGATACAGTAATACTCAATTTTGATTAATGAATGAAATATGCAAAAACTATAAAAATGTAGAGTGAAATGAACTCACTAGAATGGTGGCATCTTATCTCTGAGAAAATATATGATGGCTACGTGCATTCACAATAAGTGATTACAGTGAGGCCAAAAGGCCTTACAGCCTTTTAACATAAAACATCGATGAGAAAACCCTAACCCCAAAAGATGAAACACCAAGAGGTTTGTGGGCCCCGATGTGGTTAGTTGATACATAAACGTCTTGGGGGCATAACGTTTGCATACGATCTACGTTTGGGGTGCTCGGTAGCCCATTGGAAAGGTCTAACCAAGAATTACACATTATGATCGCCCTAGTACATGTATTTGGCTATTTACTGGGCGCTATCACGCCAAAATAAATCATTTAGGGCCTCAAAACGATCGTGGAAGTTTAGCACCCCCCAAAAAATGTAGAAAATTACCAAGATGGAAACTATGTTTTGAGCCGGTGGAATATGTGGGTGGCCACCGATGTCCACTTAGATCAGTCTTCCCCTCTTAGAAAGCAATGGTCTCCATTGCGTTCAGTGCCCACATCAAATGGGGAAACTTATGATGAACTTGACGCTTGGTGAGCCACTTACCTTGGTGCAGTAGTTGTCTTGCTTTGACAACCCAATAGAGTTGGATATTTTATTGGCAACTTCCCTTAACCTTTGTGTCCATGATCCCATCAATGGTTTCTTGTTCCATGCAGTAAAGGTTCATCTCTTTAGGTGTCAGCTACTCTGCCACCTCTGATGTGTCCAATAGTGGTGGAAAATATGGTCAAAGGAGGTCCACATTAAATATTTGGTGCAAGCCAAGGAAGTGGGGAATACTTAACTCAAAATCATTGTCGCCCATATCCTTGGTGATGGTGTAAGGACCATAGTGAAGTGGATGCATCTTCTGATGTAGTCTTGTAAGGTTGTTATGACCCAAAGGGGGAATATATAAGGTTAAATGTATATGATATGACCCCAAGGGGGGCATATATGGGGCCAAATGTACATGTAATGTGTAAATATATATGTAACAAGGTCGGCCTAATAATAAAGGGGCCTCATGTGCAAGTGTGAATAAGTATATATAGAGGTCAGGTATTCATTATTGTAGACATGTGAATGGTGATGTATAAATGTAATTGGTTATTTGGAGGATGTTATCATACTATTTAAGGATTTATTATGTAACTTATCTATCTTGGAGTTGTGCTCCACCCTCACATTTTGTACATGGTGTGCACTTTTGTTTTGTTATGACATTTGTAAACATTTGGATCATTACATTTGGTATCAGAGAACTGATCCCAGGGTTTTTCTTCCTCAAGCAAGTCATCTTGAATTTTTTGCTATAACGTTTTTTTGCGGGCCACTTCAAAAAGAAAAACTTGAAGGTTGTTTAGAAGACATGTCAGGGTACCTGTGGTATGAATTTCAGCTTCTGGGTCGTGTGGAAGATAGGGTTTTTGACTAGTCCTATAACTAGTCTCAAACATGTGTTATGAGTAAAAATTTCATAACTTCTTCATAGAGGATCCAAATTTAGTGAGACCAGTTGCATTGAAAAGAGGAAAGTCCATAGTAGTTTGGGTATGAATTTCATAATCTAGTATTCAATATTAGATGCATGACATTTTGTACAAGTTCTCTCTCCCAGAAAATCCAAAACTCGACAAAGTTTGGGAAAGTTACCCTAACTTTCACTTGGCACATCCAATTTACGTCAGACATGTGGAATTGTAGAGAAGACATTTCATAGTACTTCAGGTCAAAATTTGAAACTCATAGGGGCTGAAATTTCAGAAATACATTAGAAGAAAGGTCAACTAGGAGGACAAACTCCAAATCAGGGTTTCAAAGGTATGTTTACTTAAAACTATCATAACTTTTGATTGGGATGTTAGATTGAGCTAATTCAAAATCCATTGGAAAGAGAAAACATAGAATATCATATTGGAACAGGGATTATAACTATTTGAGATCATTATTACTAATATATTAAGGTTGTAAATTGAGGTTTGGGTTAGATCTCAATTACGAATCAATGGAAATACCTTACTTTACTGGAAATGAAGATGAATATGAAATAAATCATATGGAATGGTTGAAGATAGTAAAGAAATATGGCATAAATGATGTAATGGAAAAAAGGTATTTGTTTGGTGAAGCTTGTAAATGGTGGACGAGTATTGATCATGATACTAGACTCAACATCACATGGGAAAATTGTGAAGAACTCTTCTCAAATAAATGGATTAGGGATACAAAAAGGGAGGAGATGTATAAAATTCAAGAGGAGTTAAAGTAGTCGAAAGAAAATGTCTCCAAATTGCAAAAGGATAATGAGAAGCTAAGAAAATATATTACAAAGAAAAATGATCACTTCCTCAACATGCAATCCCTTAATGAATCACTCGTTAAGGAGGTTAATAACACAAAGCTAGAAAATAGTAGCAAAGCAAAATGGAAAAAGGATAATTCAAGGGAAGAATTGAAGAAGAAAGATGAAGASATATGCAAATTATGAAGCCATAATAAAAAAAAATTAGATGAGGTTAAGAGATTGAAAGAAGAAAAGAAGAATTATCAAATCAAGAAGAAACAAGGATTTTGGATGGAAAATTTACCAAAACACTTGAAGAGGAAATTTGCAAGAAGGTTAAGGAATCCCTAAATATTGATGAAGTAAAATTAGAAATTCAATCCAAAATTGAAGAAGGATATGAGAATCTGGTAAATGGGGTGACATTGCAGCTTCAAAGGGAGAAAGAAGATAAGATTCAAGAAGGTCACCAGAAGATACTTGAAGAAGTTGAACTTCATCAAGAGGATGTACATACCAAATATGATGTCATCATCTCCAAGACTAGACAAAGTGGATAGAGGATTATATTGTCTCTGAAAAGAATATAGATGAAATGGGTGTGCAGAGTGAAGAAAAAATGTCAAATGTGAAACCATATCGACACCCTCATTATCAGGAAAGATTTCAAGACAAGAACATCAATATCATCGTTATCAAGGAAGTGTTAAGGTTTGGTACCTTGGTAAGTAGTCCCTTAGTGCTATTGATGTGCCTAACACCAAAGGGGGGAAAGTACCCCTCCCTTACTTAACTTTATGTTATAAAGTGAACATGACTTTATGGACTCATTCAATGATAAAGTGACTTAGTGAACTTAAGTAAAAGGGGAGATTTAATTTCCACCCTTGATCTTAGAAAGCTAAGATCTAATCTTGACCCTTGATCCCTAGGTCAAGCTAATGAGGAGGCTAAAGAAAAATATGAAGGAAGAGGGGGCACATTGCTCTCTTGCATGAGAAGAGTAGAGGAAGAGGAGAAGGAGTTTGGAGGAGAAGAAGAAGGAGGGTGCACTTTGAGAAGAAGGGCACACTTGTTGAGACAAGGCACACTTGGGTTGAGTGCACTAGTTGAGGAAGAAGGGAACGATTTCTAAGAAAGGGACAACATGAACGGATTCCAAGGGTTGGGCGCACTTGTTTTTGAAGAAGGGAATGATTTACAAGGACCTAGTGGCACAAAGTCCGAGTTTGGGCTGCTAACTTGAGATGTGTTGGCTTATAATCTCTATTGTAATTTTTCCCTTATAAGCTCCACGATAAATTCCTCTTCACTGGTTTTCCCCTTGGGGATTTTTCTAGGGTCATGTTGACAAAAAATACATGTGTTAAATATTGTGGTTTGCATATTTTATTATCAGCATTTAAGTGGTAAATATCATAGGTGTGTTTCTAGTTTTTAATGATTGTGGAAAGAGTAATTTGTGGCAACAAACATTTGTTAATCTAACCTTGAAACATGAGCATTAAAATGAGCTTGAAATCAGTTCTAGTGGTGGCCATAAAACATGCCTAAACAAACATGTTCTTAACATCCAATAGAATCTCAGAAAGCAACCTTTAAATAGTGGTAAATTAGACCTGTGTTGACTGCCTTAAGAGCCTTGAAATTCTCCATGGTATCAGAGCCTAAGGGCATTAGAGAGTTGGTATAAATTACAAACAATGGACATAATTTTAACTCACCTTGACAACATTTTTATTTGGTCATTTTACATTAGTGGGTAGCCATGTCAGTTGGAGGGTTGAGGGTGGAGGATATGCTAGCAGGAGCTAGTAATTGGTCTCCCTGGAAGGCTAGTATAGTTTGATTTTGGAGGAGGGTGAGCTATAAGACATTGTGGAGAGTCATGTGGTTCCTCCTACAGATTTAGTGTTCTTGGCAGAGTTTAGGAAGAGAAACATCAAGGCCAAGAGGACTATCCTAGATGCATTCAAACACCATATAATTCCTCATGTGTATAGTAAGGACTTTACATTTCAAATGTGGCAGTCCTTGTGTATCCTTTACAAAAGCCCAAACCAAAACCAAAAGATGGTTCTCCAAGAGAAATTGAGGGGCACTAGGATGACTAAGACCGATACGGTGACCTCATTCCTCGTGAGGTTTTCACAGATACATGATGAGTTGGTAGTTATGGGGGAGGTCATGGATCCAGTAGAGTTGGTGAGGACAACCTTAAAGGGCTTCTCCAAACCACGAGAGTCCTTTGTACAAGGCATTGTATCTAAAGAACATATTCCTAGTTAGGAGAGGTTATGGGATGACTTTGTACCGGAGGAGGTTAGGATTAGCTTAAGATCTACTAGTCGACAGCATGGTGGGGATGAAAGTGAGAATATTTCTCTTTCTATAAAGGGCAAGAAGAAGATCAAGAAGGGTCTCAAGGGTGGGGCCAAGCAACAGTAGAAGGGAGGTGAGCAGCAAAGGTATATGAGCAAAGTTAAATTCTTTGCTTGTAACAATACAGAGCTTTATGCTAGACAATGTCCCAACATGAAGAAGAAGAAGGAGGGCGGTACAACAACATTAGTTGAGGAGGATGAGTTTGCCTCTCAGTTTGAGACGGAGATTTCTTTGATAGTCAGTCTGTCTACAGTTGAGACACCATCTAGTGTATGGTACATGGACAATGGAGAATTCAATCATATGTTAGGTGTTAGCGAACACTTTACTGATATTATGGAGTTAGGGGTCAATTTGGAGATAGTGCTTGGGAATTACACCATAGTCAGGTCGGCTGGTCGCAACACAATTTCCCTTTGAGAGGGAGTTGAGGCCACTCATGGTGTTTAGGGATGTCTTGTATGTCCCTAGGCTGAAGAAGAACCTGATATCAATTTCCACCATTTAGGATAGGGGATTTGAGGTGTCTTTTCGAGGTTATCAGGTCCTCATTCACCCTAAGGGGTCCAATATCACATCATCTAGAGTGATTGGGACTCATGATGGGAAACTGTACAGACTTATATTTCATCAATTACATGCTTTGGCTAGTAGCAACAACAATATTCATTTGTGTGAGTTGTGGCATAGGAGGATGGCTCACTTGCATCATGGATCTCTAAGGGTGTTGAGGGAGATTGTGACAAGATTTCAATAGTTCAACACTAAGCATTAAGAGGTTTGCATGGGGTGTGCTCTTGGGAAGTACACCAAGAATTAATTTCTGAGCAGTGATTGTAGATCAGTTGGGATACTTGATTTGATACACTATGATGTGTGTCGAACCATGTCATCAATTTCCTTGGGTGGATGTGAGTAATGTGTGACATTCATTTATTACCACTCCAGGAAGACCCGGATCTACTTCCTGAAGACCAATAATGAGGTATTCAAGAGGCTTCAAGAGTTTAAGGCTCTTATGGAGAACTAGACATAGAGAAAGATCAAGGTCTTGAGGTCAGACAATGCGGGTGAGTATACCTCCATTGAGTTTGGAGACTTCTGCACCCAAAAGGGTATCAGGAGACAGTTGATTTTTACTTACAAACCCTGATAGAATACTAAAAACGTTATAACAATACTGCAATCACACATCCATTACAACACAGTCACAACAATCCATGTGAATCCTTCAATCATGGACATTCAGTATCAGATGCAAGCTAAGATGGAGGAAGAAAGCTTACTTAGATTAAATAAGAAGTCTCAAGTAACCATACATAACCAGAGAACCAAAGGCTTTACTAAAGCTTTACAATCCGAGAGCTTTTCTCACCCATCGACCCTTTAACAACAAATCAAAACTGAGTCTTTATACTCAACGCAACTTGCTCCCTTTAGAAACACACTTTGGAAATTGCATTCAACACTTGACATCTGCATCTTCTTCTATCAGGATGCACTTGCATTCTTCTGTCAGATGCAAGATCAGATCGGTATGGGCTTCACAAGAAAATCCATGACAGGAAAATTTCGGCTGACAGCCTACCCTACACGACCAGATTTTCCATGCTTTCTATTTATGTGGTGAAACGAGGTTTCAACCACCTTCTCCATTTTCATTAACTACTTTTATTGGGATCAAGACGAAGCCTAACACCCATGAATGCTCCAGGCAAGCTCACAACTCCCTTGAGTCAACTATGGCACCTTAAATCCACGCAGATCCTTCCTTGTGACCAATACGGGCGCTTTGATCCTTTGCACGGCTCCATTCCCTTGCCCCACGCAATTGTGGGCCGTGACCTAGGGCTTATCCATATGAAATCTTGGGATTTCTCATTTTGGGAGTTTTCACTCCATGCAATTTCAGAAATCCCGATGCGCAATCTTGTGAAATAGCCTATCCAGGTCAACGATCAGCCTCGCTTTGAATTTGATGGCCAGGATCATTTCCTTGAGCAACTTTAGTTTCCGATCCCTTAATCAGGCGCTTACCTTTGTTTTGGACCCTCCTTACATACGACCCTGGGTCGTGACCGCGAGCCTAGCTCCCAGGCACGTCACGATTTCATGATTCGTGAACTCATGCTGCATTCCATGTTCATACCTTCTAGTCATGAAATCACAATGCTCAGATCCTGTGCCACGTGTCCTTCTGAAATGGACGACCCAGATCATATCACGAGTCCTTAATATTTTTCCTTTTGACCGCTCCATCTTGTGAGTCAGTGAAATGTTGATCCTGCGCCACACGTCCTTCTGGATCAACGATTATGATGGCTTTGCGATTTCGGACCTCTGACTGGCGCTATACTTTGTGCAATTCTATGGTCTCGATCACCCGATGCTCGTCGATATGATCTGCTTGAAGGATATATGTCGTTGAAAGCTGATCTTGCTCGCTCGCTTGGTTTGAGTTTATATCAGACTGTTTCAAGTGTTGCGCCTGATTCTCACAAATGTAGCCTGTGTGGTTTACTTGAATGATTGGTTGAGGGCTCGAGAAGACAAAATATCAGTGACATAGATGAAGTAGGGAATTATTGGCCTAAGGGGGAGAACAAGAAGGTTGAGGACTGATAATTCTAAGGAAATTCGAGAAGGAAAACATGTCAATCAAACAGATGAGGCAAACAGAAGAAAAACCGTAAGCCGAGAATAAAAACCTATGATCGGGTCTATAAAAGGAGGAGAGACAAAAAAATTACAGACCTGGGTAGAAACCACAACTCAGAAGACCTTGGCAAGTTTATGTGCTAACATTTGGCTCCACAGGGGATGGCATGCTCCCTACGAGCTGTCAAGAACAAGTAGTTTTAGTGCCTTTGGTTTGGGCTATGGAGTCTCCTACTAAAACAAAATAATGTAAAATAGAGATGGTATTTACAATGGTGGGACGTCGATTTTAGCTTTAAACAAAAAATATTTCCAGGAAGTGCTTGTTTACAGGGCCACCAAAGACTTTGTTTCCTTCCAAATCCTCCAACCTGTAAGTGTTATTTGGGAATTTCTTAGAGATTTGGAAGGGGCCGAATTTTCCATGCTTTCCCTTGTCTTGTCTGGGTGCATCCCACTTGAGTACTAAATATCCCAGCTGGAAATCCTCTTTTCTCACATTTCTGTCAAATGGTTGCTTGATCTTCTGTTGACGTTCATGCGCATTGTCTAGAAGTTGCTCCCTAGCCTGCTGCACTTCTACCAGTTGATGTATTCTCTTGATCATGTCATCAATCTCTTCTTGGCAGTCTTGGAAGAACTTTTCTACCGCCAAGGCGAGCTAAGAAGGAAAAATTGCTTCAGTTCCATATACAAGCTGAAAACGGGAGATGCCCAGGGACCTCTTTGTGGTCACCCTGTCAGCCCAAAGAGAAAACTTGAGCTTTGAATCCCACGCTTTCTTGTTATCTTCTAACAGTATTTTAATGATCTTAATGAGGCTTTTGTTAAAAGACTCTGCTAGTCCATTACCCTGGGGGTAGTATGGGGTAGAATGTATCAATTTGATTTCGAACTGCTCCCAGAATTTGACCAGTGGTTCAGACTTGAATGATGTCACATTATCAGTGATGATCATTTTGGGGCAACCAAACCTTGCTATGATGTCTTCAATAAAACCAATGATTACTTTGTGAGAATCACTCCTTGTGGGGATAAATTTTATCCATTTGGTGAAGTAATATGTTGCAGTTAAGATCCAACTGTGTTGACCGCTTGAGGGAGGATGAATCTCCCCAATAAAGTCTAGGCCCCACTGTCGAAAGGGACCTGAAACTACTACAGGCTTCAAGGGCAGAGACTTGAGTTGTTGCTTCCCAGAGAATTTTGTAGGCAGTGGTTCTCCAGAAAATATGTGCCCCACACAAGTTGTCTAGAAAATAAAATGTAACGTTTTGGGCCTCATGTGGGTCTAAACATATCAGAAGAACACCTAGAGGGTCTTTCTAATACAAGACCTGGTAAATAAGGCAATATCTAATTGTTTTGAGCTTTAAAGCTCTTGCCTTGATTTTTCCCATACCATTTGGAGGTCGCATCTCCTTCAGAAAAAATATAATATCTTTGTACCAAGTGCATCTTGCTATTAGAGAGTTGTTCCGAGGACTTTTATCAGATGCTTCATCCTGCTGGTTTCCTGAGAAAGTGTTGATGAAGTTAACCCCCAACGCTTTACAATTAGATTCAGCCAATAGCTTGGCTAAACCTTGACCTTTGATCAATTTGGTAGGCTTGATCTCTACATCAAATTCAAGGATTTTGGCAATCCATCAGCTCCTCCTCCCATCTATGTTTGGTTGAATGAAAATTTCCTTAACGACAGTTGAAGGGACATATGCGATGATTTTTTATTGCGGGACATAGACTCTTAATGCTTTGAGAGATTTAACCAAAGAGTAGGCCTGCTTCTCTATGATGTTGTATTTCACCTCAGCATTTCTCAGTGCCCGACTAAAAAAAGAAATGGGTTGCTCCAAACCGTCAACATTTTTCTGCAAAAGAAAAACTGCTACAGTGTCAAATGAAGCAAATGAAAAAATGAGGAAATCCATTGAGTAAAATGGACTGATGAGCACAGGTGCTTTAGTCAAGGCCCTTTTTATCTGATCAAAGGAATTTTGAGACTCGGCATTTCATTTGAGTTCGTTTCCTTTCCTCAACATGGTTTTTATAAGCTTCGCCATCTCAGCAAAGTTGGAAACAAACCTCCTGAGAAAATTAATTTTTCCCAAGAAAGATTGAACTTCTTTCTTTGATCTTGTGAGTGAAAAGGTTTGGATTGCTTCCAACCTACTGGGATCAATTCTTACCCCCTAAGCAAATATTATATGCCCCAGTAATTTTCCCTCCTTCATGGAAAAGAAATATTTCTTAGGGTTTAGGGAAAGACCAAACCTTCTGCATTTCAGAAAGACCTTTCTCAGATGAAAGCAGTGCTCTTTATCAGATCTGGAAAAGACCGTTATGTCATCCAGACAAATTACCACAAATTTATCTCTTTCTCCAATGAAAGCTATGTCCATGGCTCACTTAAAGGTTTCTCCTGCGTTCATCAGTCCAAAGGAAATTTTGGCATACATGAATGTGCCCCAAGGAGTGGTGAAGCCTGTCTTTTCTCTGTCTTCAGGCAGGACAAATATCTTATCGTAGCCCAAAAATCCATCAATCATGGACATCCTGGATGTGCCAGTTACCCTTTGTAATATGTGTTCCATTTTTGGCAAGGGGTAATTGTCTTTCTTTGAGCTCCTGTTCAGGTTTTTGAAATCGACATAGAGTCTGATTTCTCCATTCTTTTTCCTTACCTAGACCAGGTTGGCCACCCATTCAGAATATCTTAACGGGACAATGATTTGGGCGTCCAATAGCTTTTTTACCTCCCTTTCAATAATAGGCAGCAGCATAGGATTTATTTGTCTTAATTTCTGCCTAAATGGTTTGGCCTCCTCTTTCAGTGGAATCTTATGCTCAATAACGTTAATGTCATACATTTTGAGGTCTTCATAGGTCTAGGCAAACACATCAACGAATTCCTTTAATAACTCATCATACTCGGCCCTCTACTCCCTCGACAAGCTGCTTGAAAACTTGACAAACTTTGGATCCTCCTTTGTACCAATGTTGCACTCAGCTACATCCGCATCCTCAGTTGGGCCTTTAGGATTTACTGCCACATCGTTCCCATCGAACAATCTTTCCATAGGAACTAATCCCTTTGGAATGTGATTACTAGGCAGGTGAATAATATGGTTATTAACAATTTTATTCAAAAATACTTTAGGGGGGAGGGTCACCCTCGAAATCATGATCCTCATCAATGTGTAATGCAAAGAACTCATCAACCGACTCATGAAATCTTTTGATTTCAAGATCATCCTCAAACACCTTCCAATGCTTGATATTATTAGGTACATAGGGCCTACCTCTAATCTCAACATCATACCTGAGATTAGGTGGCAATGGGATCCTAAACTATCTTGTTGAGACAGCCAGAGAATCGGTCATGACATTTTCTTCTCTGGGAACAAATGAAATGTTGAAAGCCAAGAAAAAGTTGTCAACCGGATCCCACACTTCATTTCTATAACTTCTGAGCCGAGGGTGTTTGGCCTAATAAGCATTTATGATCCATTGGACAATCAACTCAACATCCCCGAACATTGTTTTCTCCTCAATTCCCATATCCTTTGCAACCCTTAAGCCCCGAACAAGAACTTCATACTCTGCCACATTATTGGTAATTTCAAATCCCAATTTGTATGACATAGATATGGTTTCCTGAACAGGGGAAACAAAAACTAATCCAGCAGCAACACCTTCTCTAGAAGAGGCTTCGTCGAAGAACATTTTCCACATAGAAGTAATCAGAGGAGGGTCTTCACAGAGAGTAATGGGCTTTCTGATCTAAAGGGGAGTTTTAGGGGCATCGGTGAGTTGTAACAAGTTGGATCCAAAATCAGTATCAAGGGCAAAAACAGGGTGATTGGTGGGATTTGCTTCATCACTAATAATGTAGGCCAACTGAGCTTCTCTGTACAGTCTTCTATGCTCCCTTCTGAACACTGGAATGGTAGCATATGTGAGGTCCATCTATAATGTTCCCCCAAGTCTTTTAATCCAAGATATTGACAAGAGCATAACAAACTTGGGAGGAACATCGACCACCACAACATCCATGACCACACTCTTCATGGGTAGCTGAAACAAGGTCACGACCAGATCTTTGATAACTCCAAGACATTGCACTCTCCTCGAATCAAACGAATATAAATCATGATAGGATTTTGTGATTTCTAATCCGAGTTCTTCCATGACAGTTTTGGGCATAAGATTATGAGATGCCCCTGAGTCCATTAGACATTTATGCAACACCTTATCATGTATGTTCAGTGATGTGTAGAAAGGAGGGGATGAATCATCTCTATCTTCTACCATAGGACCTAAGATGACTATTGGATTTTCATCTTGGAGATTCACTGAGTCTGTGGGATGGCAGGATGGCTCGGACTGCAACAGCTTAGAGAGGGACCTTTTGAAGTCTTCGTGCTTGACTAGCTCTAAAAAGGGTACAGGTATTCTGATTTTTTGAATTTCGTGATCAAAGCTAAAGGAGGAAGGGGGCTTTAGAATTTCTCTCACCTCTGGGAAAAGATCTTTGGCTATTGGTGGGGGTTTTCTGAGCTTTCTTATCTTTGATTTTGTTTGTTGCGTCTTTAGTAGGCTTCTCTGCTCTGGGAGATGGATCAGGAATGTCTAACTTCCCTTCTTTCTTCTTAGACCTGAGGTTCTATTTACTTGGGCTATTATTGACCTTTTCCCCTTTACTCAGCTCATTTATTTGACTGTTCATGAGGGATTCCTTGTATGAAGATTGAGTTAAATGATGAAATGGGGAGGTGTCTCCAATACAATGGATTTCAAGATCAAGCTCAAGCTCTTCTTCCTCCCTCTCCTCATCAATAACAAGGTTGTTTTGGAGAGGGGTTTGAATTTTCTGATCATTTCTATCTCTGTCCCTCTATTCCCTTGGCATAATCTGAGTAGCATTGTTATTCGGCCTCCTGAAGTTGCCTCTATTGTTAATATTTTGAGGATTTTTGTATGTCTGCATCCCCTCTACTTCCAATCTTTCCATTCTAGTTGAAAGTGATTTTAGTAACTTGGTTACTTCATCCATTTGAGGGGGGGAAATAGAGGAATCAGAAGTGGAGGCTTAAGCTCTTTTCCTTGGTATGTCTCTATCAGCCTTATTCCTGAGTCGATTAGCGGCCAATACATTAGACTCCACTTCCAGAGCTGCATCTTGCATGTGAGCCAAGGAAGTATCTCTTCTCTCTTTGATCAAGAGGCAGAAATCAGAGTCAAAAGCACTAGCATAATTTATTTTGGCAGAGGCTTTTGTAAGCTTTATCTCAACAGGGATTTTATTGTACATTTTATTGAATCTTTTGGAGAAGTCTGAGACAGATTCTCCCTCTTTTCTCTTTAGTGACCCGAACTCTGTAATATAATACATAAAATCTTTTTTATCACCCCATTGCCTCAAGAAAACATCATCTAGAGCCTCAATCCCAGCAATAGATCCAGGGGTCAATCCCCTAAACCATTTACTAACCTCACCATCAAGGCTCTGGACAAAGACTCTCATACAAAAATATTCACTTTCGATGTTCAGATTGTCTGCATAACTGTAGAAGGCAACAAGGTGTTCTTCATCAGTTATGTCTTCTTCTCTGGTGAATTTAGGGATATACTTTAGATAATCTCTAGCAGGAAGAGAATTCATTGGTTGAGGTAGGACTAGAGGGGCATATCTTGCAGCCACTATGGAATCCATTATGTTTCTAGGAGGGTTGGAACCAGCCATAGGCATGATAGGTGAAGGAGAACTAGGAGGGGAACGAGTTCGAACAGGGGAGACTGGAACTGAGATTTCAAGAGGAAAAGGAAACAACAGAGGATTTGGAGAAAAGGATAAAGGGCTTGAGTGAGCAAAGGTTTCCCTTTCTGTAAAACTAGTAACTCTACAGGAGGAGGGGTGCTAAAGCCCAGGGTGGGAAAATATTTTGTGGTCCTGGGTCTAGACCAAGGTACAACTTCAGGGGAGAGAGGAGTGACAAGGTTTTCTCCCTCCAATCTTAGACTAGGAGGGGAAAACTCAACAGGAACACTCCCAAAATTTAAAATTCGGGAAACTCCAATAGATGGTATGATAGGAAAATGAGAACCAGATATCGGAGTTTCTAAAGGAGGATAGTAAAAATCATCAAAAATACTTGATTCAGCAGTAGAAGTACAATCCTTCAATTATGGACATTCAGTATCAGATGCAAGATAACATGGAGGAAGAAAGATGACTTAGATTAAACAAGAAGTATCATGTAACCATACATAACCAGAGAACCAGAGGCTTTACTAAATCTTTACAATCCAAGAGCTTTTCTCTCCCATCGACCCTTTAACAACATTTCAAAACTGAGTCTTTATACTCAACGCAGCTTGCTCCCTTCAGAATCACACTCTGGACATTACACTCAAGGCTTGGCGTCTGCATATTCTTCTGTCAGGCTACACTTGCATTCTTATGTCAGACGCAAGATCAAATCGGTATGGGCTTCACAAGAAAATCCATGACAGGGAACTTCCAGCTGACAATCCGCCCTACACGACCAAATTTTCCATGCTTTCTATTTATGTGGTGAAACGAGGTTTCAACCACCTTCTCCATTTTCATTCACTTCTTTTATTGGGATCATGACGAAGCCTTACACCCATGAATGCTCATGGCGAGCTCACACTTCCTTGAGTCAACTCTGGCACCTTGAAGCCACGCAGATCCTTCTCTGTGACCAAGACAGGTTCTTTGATCCTTTGCGTGACTCCATTCCCTTGCCCCACATGACTACGAGCCCTGACTTGGGGCCTATCGACATGAAATCTCAGGATTTTGTATTTCGAGAGTTTTCACTCCATGCAATTTCAGAAATCCTGATGTTTGATCTTGTGAAATAGCCTATCCAGATCGACGATCAGCCTTACTTTGAATTTGACGGCCAGGATCATTTCCTCGAACAACTTTAGTCACCCATCGCTCAATCAGGCACTTACCTTTATTTTGGCCCCTCCTTACATACAACCCTGGGTCATGACCACGAGCCTAGCTCCCAAGCGCGTCACAATTCCGTGATTCGCGAACTCCTGCTACGTTCTATGTTCATACCTCCGAGTCATGAAATCGTGACACTCGGATCCTATGCGACGTGTCCTTCTGAAATGGACAGCCCAGATCATATCGCGACTTCGATTCTCATGAGTCCTTAAGATTATGTCTCTTGACCACTCCATCCTGTGAGTCAGTGAAATGTTGATCCTGCGCCACACGTCCTTCCAGATCAACGATTATGATGGCTTTGCAATTTCAGGCCTCTGACTAGTGCTATACTTCGTGCAACTATATGGTCCCAATCACCTGATGGACGTCGATCTGATCTTCTCGAAGGATCTCTTTTGTTGAAAGATGATTTCACCCGCTCGCTTGGTTTGAGTTGACATTAGACTGTTTCAAGTGTTGTGCCTGATTCTCATGAATGTAACCTGTGTGGTTTACTTGAATGACTGGTTGAGGGCTCAGGAAGATAAAATATCAGTGACAAAGATGAAGTAGGGAATGATCAGCCTAAGGGGGAGAACATGAAGGCTGAGGACCGATACTTCTCAGGCGATCCGACAAGGAAAACAGGTCAATCAAACGGATAAAGGCAAACATAAGAAAAACTATAAGCCGAGAATAAAAACCTACGATCGGGTCTGTAAAAGGAGGAGAGACAAACAAAATTACAGACCTGGGTAGAAACCACAGCTCACAAGAACTTGCCAATTTTATGTGCTAACACACTAGTTGCGAGATATACTTCCATCACAAGTATTATAGCCATTGCAACAGAGATGGGTTGGAAGATCCAATAGATGGATGTGCAGACAACATTTCTAAATGGCCTTATAGAGGAGGAGGCATACATTGAGCAACCATAACGGTTCGAGGTGTTTGGGAGAGAGTCCCACGTGTGTATTTTGAAAAAAGCATTGTATGTTCTGAAGAAAGCTCCATGAGCTTTGTGTTCTTGGATTGATTCTTACTTGTTGCAGATGGGATCTGAGAAGAGTGAGGCGAATTTGAATCTATATTACATTGTTTTTGGGGAGGATACTCTCATTTTTATCTGATATGTTGATGACTTGTTTATCACAGGACGGTAGGATCTCATAGTTGATTGCAAGAGGGATCTTGCTTCAGAATTTGAGATGAAGGAAATAGGATTGATGCATTATTTCTTTGGGATGGAGGTTTTGCAGTAGGATGGGCACGTCTTTCTGGGACAAGGGAAGTATGCAGCAAATATTCTAAGAAGATTTCAGATGGAGGATTGTAGACCCATGTAGACACCTATGGTCACCAACTAGAGGAATCTTAGTGCTTCTAAGTTCAATTTGGTGGATGCCACAAGATATCGTTAGTTTATTGGTTCATTGATGTATTTGGTCAACACTAGACCAAATATTTGTGTTTTTGTGAACACTCTCAGTTAGTATATGGTGGAGCCTAGGAGAGTGCACTAGATAGAAGCAAAACATGTTTTGAGGTACATAACAGGGCTAGTGGAGTATGGTTTGGACTACGTTAGAGGTAATGGGGTCAGGTTGATTGGTTATATAGACTCAGATTGGGCAAGATGTGCAGTTGACAGGAAGAGCACTTCAAGGTGTTGTTTTACGTTGGGATCAACAATTTTTTCCTGGTTTAGATGGAAGGATAAGTTAGTGGCATTGAGTTCTACTAAGACAAAGTATATGGAAACTAGTCAAGCCAGTTGCGAGGCTATTTGGATTCACAAGTTATTGGTTGGTCTATTTGGTCATGAGTTGAGGCCTACAATTATTCATTGTGACAATCAGAGTTGCATCAATTTCTCTGAGAATCCAATTTTTCATGATAGGTCAAAGCACATAGAGATCAGATACCACTTCATCCATGATTAGGTTCAGATATCATAAATTTATGTCTAGCACATATCTATTGATGAGCAGGTTGTAGACATTCTCATGAAGTTTTTTCCAAGGGGCAAGCATGTCTGCTTCAAATACAATATGGGAGTGGTGAAGAACACTTTCCTCGGTAGGAGGGAGTGTTAAGTTTTGGTACTTTGGGAAGTGGTCCCTAGTGTTATTGATGTGACTAGCACTAAAGGGGGAAAGTACTCGTCCCTTCCTTAGTTGTATGTTATAAATTCAAAGTGACTTTATGAACTCATTAAATGCTAAAGTGACTTAGGGAACTTAAGTAAAGGGCGAGATTTAATCTTCACCCTTGCTATTAGAAAGTTAAGATCTAATATTGCACTTGATCCCTAGGTCAAGCTAATGAGGAGGCTAAAGAAAAAGATAAGGGAAGAGGGGGCACATTGCTCTCTTGCATGAGAAGAGTAGAGGAAGAGGAGAAGGAGTTTGGAGGAGAAGAATAAGGAGGGCACACTTTCAAGAGAAGGGCGCACTTGTTGAGATAGGGCACACTTGGGATGAGCACACTAGCTGAGGAAGAAGGGAACGATTTCTAAGACATGAACAATAGGCATAAGTTCCAAGGGTTGGACGAAATTGATGTTGAAGAAGGGCATGAATTTCAAGGACCCGTTGGCACAAATTCCAAGGAGATTAGGCTATTAACTTGAGATGAGTTGGCTTGTAATCTCTGTTGTAATTTTTCCCTTATAATCTCCATCATAAATTTATCTTCACTAGTTTTCCCCTTGAGGGTTTTTCCAAGGTCATGTTGACCAAAAATACATGTGTTAAATATTTTGGTTTACATATTTTATTATCAACATTTAAGTGGTAAATATCAGAGGTGTGTTTCCAGTTTTTAATGACTATGGAAAGAGTAATTTGTGACAACAAACATTTGTTAGTATGACCTTGAAACATGAGCATTAAAATGASCTTGAAATTAGTTCTAATGGTGGCCATAAAACAATAATGAACATAMWTGTTCTTGACAMCCAATATAACCTCAGAAGGCAGCCTTTAAACAATGKTAAATCATACTTGTGTTGACTGCCTAAAGAGSCTCGAAATTCTTYAGGAAGAAGATGGAATACTCATCAATATTCATGGAATATGGAATCACAAAACCATAGTTCAACAAGATATTATCATAGACCAACATCTAATACAAATTGGATAAGCTTCAACAACAATACATGGAATCAAGGGAAAAAACATTATGCAACAACAAGCCACGAAGAAGTACGACCGAAAATAATTTATTTTGGATGGATGAATCATCATCAATGGAAAGAAGAATGTGGGAACATAATAAAATCCTATTACTTGATTCATACACGTGAAGCCTTTAATTGAAAATCTTTGAAGACAAAGATTTTTGAAGGAGGGTACTATGTTATGACCCAAAGGGGGAATATATAGGGTTAAATGTATATGATATGACCACAACAGGGGCCATATATGGGGCTAAATGTACATGTAATGTGTAAATGAATATGTAATAAGATTGTCCTAATAGTAAAGGGCCCTCATGTAAAACTGTGAATAAGTATATATAGAGGTCATGTATTCATTATTGTAGACATGTGAATGGTGATGTATAAATGTAATTGTTTATTTGGAGGATGTTCTCATATTGTTTTTGGAGCTATTGTGTAACTTATCTCTGTGTGAGTTATGTTCCAAAGTCGCATTTTGTACATGGTGTGTACTTTTGTTTTGTTATGATATTTGTAAGCATTTGGATCATTACAAAGGCACTCTTTCTACAAATGCAGTCAAACCTTGTCTTCTACCTAAAACTTGTGTGGAACCCGATGTTGATCATGGTGTTGCTTGTACTTAGAATTAGATTTTTGTAGAATATCATGGACCTGTTAGCGGGTGTGTTGAATCCAATCAATGAATTTGGTGTCTTGGCCAGCCTCACATTGAGCATGGGAAGATTCTTCCTATGTGGACGCAAGGGGTAGTGCTACATCAATGGGGCCTAATGGTTGAAACCCTGGGCCCACTTGAAAATGGTTGTGACTGGTCAAGCTACGACATGATTTGTTATAGATTTGTTGAACATAAGGAAGGCTCTCATCCCATGTGCATGGATGCTTGGAGTTGTACACGTGTAAGATATGCACAATCATCCTATTGACAACCATTGTATTTCCATCATCTTGAGTGAGGAAGACAATGGATTTGGTGAGCTTGGTGTCCAGTAGTGACAAGAGGATTGACCATAATGCACAAAAGAACTCGTTGTCCCAATCTAATATGATGGTATATGGTAGCCCAAAGTGTACCCACACATGCTCTAAGAAGATCCTGGCATTGGACTCGGTCGCAATACACTTCTTGCAAGCTATCATCATAGCCATCTTAGAGAATAGATGAACAACCATGAATACACAATCATTTCCATGATTGTTTGAGGGGAGACCTAACATGTAGTCCATCGAGATGGATTCCCAGGGCCTATTAGGAATAAGCAGAGGGGTGTACAGTCCTTGTTTTTTAATGGTTGGCTTGGTGATGGATCAGGCAGTCTAGGATCTGATATACTTACTGACATATTGTAGAATCTTTGGCCAATGGAAATACTTCTATAGTAATTCCACTATCTTCTCCACGCTAAAGTGTCATATCACTCGAATGTAGTGGGATTCCCATATCAACTTCACATGCTCGCTTGAAGGAACATAAAGATGACCCAGATGGCATAACAATCCATCTTGAAGATGAAAGTTGGCAATGGTCGTGCATGTTCCCAACATCTGGTAGGTCGTAGAAAAGTTAGGATCACTGTCATAGAGTTGGGACCTATTATCGCACAAGTTGTAGGTTGGGAAAATCCCGACCCAGCACCAAATGGTGACAACTTTGAGAACACCTACCCACTGTCACCTTAGGCATGTAGTCCCATCACTTTAGATATGATAGAATCACCTCAAGGGGGGAATGTCGATGACCCTAGGGGAAATGAGATGGAAAATGTGATGTATGAATGGATACCCCTATAGGTCAAGTTGTTATGTGTGGAGAAGGGATTCAATAAGGTATTTATGGTAGACAATGTTTCCAAGAAGTAGTAGTCCTTGCTAATGTTGATTTGTACTTGCCCGAGACACAAGGAAAACGTGTTGGACAACTGAGA